>MU107447.1:0-51473 GCA_012274485.2 Sinapis alba
CACTGAAGATGGAGCAAGAAGTTCACATGCATGCAAACATAAACAATTACACATAAAAATGAAAAAGCTACATTCTAGGCATATGCGTGGTTTTCCACGGATATATAAAATATATATTTTTTAGCAGTCATGTAGCTAGATTTGCTTCTACAAGTGTAGTTTCTGATTCAACCCTTTTACTCTCACATTTGCTAATTTAACCCCTACCAAGTTGATGGCAAACCAAAATTCTGAAAGTTCCAATTTTTTCGGTGATTAGTTTAGAATAACCGCAGCGAATAGCCCATCTAAATTATGAAAATTTGACTTTTAAAGCGCAATTTAAAAGAATAAACGTCAATATCAAACGTAAGACAAATATGAAAAGTAGGGCAATTATTTCTGCGGCCTATCATGCATTAAAAAGCTGGGATTACTATTCACAAACATTACCTTGATTTAAGGGTCAAATTGCAATTAAAATAAAACCTGATGCTGATTTTCGAATTAAGGAAAGATTTAGACGCAATTATTTGCGTATACACAATAAATAACTACGTATGCTTGTGTGACCAGATACTAGTAGTTTTCTCTAAGACACTATTTCATAATTAATTTATAAATTATGAAAAATACATATAAATGCATAAAGCAAGAAGGGGGTAGACAATGCTGATCCGTTTTGGTCGAGACACGGAATTTGTGGGATCAGAGCTTTCCGGCAATGAAAGGGAATGAATCAACTTATACTCTCTTTCTTGTTGCTTGTCAATTACGTATAACTAATTATTAGATTCAATACGGTTAGATAAATACACCTTGATGACACATATTGCAAAGAGATTTAATTTACAGCAGGTTCTTTAACCACTAATACTAAAGAAATTTGTAATATATTAATTGTTCGTCTTCATTTAAACTAAAAATATATAAATGTTTAATCGTATTTATTTCGACAGAGAAATCTATCTACGTACAATACACAACGGACAAAGAGGTATATTCAAAACTGCAACAAGTATAAGTTATAATCAAACGGTTGTTAAAGAATAATTTAGGACAAAACATAAATCTATCGGCGAGAGATTCAATTTTTGATATGAACTAAGTTGTCATTTGCTGCAGACGATATGAAATTATGTTTTAGGTCTCGCTTAAAAATCCAAAACATAGTTATTTATCAGTATTATATCTTTGGAGGTTTCAGCTCAGATATTTATGGTTTATAAAAAAGATTATTAGAAACTAGATTGTAAAACTATGACCGACGAATTTATAGAATTTTTTTAAAAGTTAACCCCACGTACTACCATAATATAAACCAGTAAACCAAAACCTCCTGTATAATTTTTTCCAACTTTGTACAAACGAGTATTCATTTCAAAAAGCTAGCTTTCTATATATTTTTGGGTAAAATTTGGTTATCAATAGCAATTTTTATTTTGCATAGGCAATCCTTGGTAAAATAATAATTACATTGTTTCATGTAAAGTCTTGTAATGTACATAGCTCATCTATTCCTAGCCAGAAGCTAGGGGTACAAAAATGTTGTTTTATTATTTGTCACGAGAGATAACAAAAAAATGTGTTACCAAACAATAGAACCATATATTATAGAAAGGCATAAAGCTCATAATAGTATTAAAATAGAGTTAATAAAAAGTACTGCTAATCACAAATTCAAGACGAGTGTCTTTAATTTAATCAACAGTATAGTCTCTCACTCACACATCTCTCTGGATTTATATATAAATACGCTTACACTTCCATCTTCTTTAATCACAAACTCTTTCTCTCTCTCTCTCTCACACACACAAACACACTCTGTTTTTCTCTCTTTTTATTACAGAAGATGGAACTGTCGACTCAGATGAATGTGTTCGAAGAGCTTCTTGTTCAGACAAAGCAAGAAACTACCGACAACATCAACCCAAACTACAACAATCTGAGCTTCAATGGAGGATTTGATCATCAACAATTATTCCCAAATGGATGGAATATTGACTACCTCTGTTTCAACAACGAAGAAGAAGACGAAAATACCCTTCTATACTCTTCCTCTTTCATGGATCTAATCTCTCAACCTCCTCCTTTGCTTCTTCACCAAACACCACCATTACCACCACCCTCCTCCTCCTCATCTCCGCCGCTAACATCCTCCGTGGCCACAACATTCGATTACCCTTTTCTTGAAGCGTTACAAGAGATTATCGACTCTTCCTCCCCTTCACCTCCATTGATGCTTCCAAGTTCTCAAGAAGAGAGCTTCGTTAACCACCCTACGTCCTATCCATCTCCATTGATGGAGTCTGATCAGAGTAAGAGCTTCAGTGTTGGTTACTGTGGAGGAGGAGGAGGAGAGACAACAAACAAGAAGAAGAGCAAAAAGCTCGAAGGCCAACCTTCAAAGAATCTCATGGCCGAGAGACGTCGAAGAAAACGACTTAATGATCGACTCTCTATGCTCCGGTCCATCGTTCCCAAAATCAGTAAGGTAAATTAATATTAATGAATTAATTCTTTTTAATAATTATAATCAATTTTACCAAAAAAATAATTATAATCAAAGTAGTCAAAATCAACGTTCTTAGTTTTTTAATGAGTATATAATGTATATATGATTATTTTACATGGGGTTCATAAAGAGATTAGCCTTTTAAATCTTCATGTTTAAAGTTAAATCTCAACTCAAAATCTAAACCCTATCTAGCTAGACTTTTTGTTTTCCTGGAAGATTTAATATTTGGTTCAAATCATTAAAAAAACTTGGTCAAGAAATCAACAAAATATTCGTCATTTTAAAAACGAATGAATCAATATATTTTATAAAAATATATAGTCTTTTATGTTTTCAATGCTATATGTTTGTTTCTTCTTGTTTTGAACCTTTTTCAAGATTGTTTAATTATTATGTTCTTACTTTTATGGGAATCTACAGAACTGGTTGAAAAGTAGATATATAAATGATTAATCGTTTTAAGTTTATAAAAGAAAATAATGATTATTGGTATATGTTTAAAAACTAGATGGACAGGACATCGATATTAGGAGATGCCATAGATTACATGAAGGAGCTTTTAGACAAGATCAACAAATTGCAAGACGAGGAACAAGAACTTGGAACTAGCAACGGTTCACATCATTCTAAGCTGTTCGGTGATATCAAGGATCTTAACACAAACGAACCTATGGTCAGAAACTCACCAAAGGTATAACCAAGGATGAGGATATTTTTCATGTCACACTACTCTTGATTTTGTTAGTTTTACATTTCAGTCCTTCTGTGCATGAATTATTACATAAATACCCTCACAAAATCATGCATGGTTTGATGCGGACTCATTTTGGTTTTAAATTTTTTATGTTTTGGATATGTAGTTTGAAGTTGACCGGAGAGTTGTAGATACTCGGGTTGATATATGTTGCTCTCCCAAACCGGGACTGCTTCTATCAACTGTTAATACATTAGAGACTCTAGGCCTGGAGATTGAGCAATGTGTTATAAGCTGCTTCAGTGATTTCTCTTTGCAGGCTTCTTGCTCGGAGGTACTAATAAATATTTATATTTAAAGAGAATATATGATTCAAATAATACATTTGCAATGGTAAGATTGATGAGTTTGAGTGTGACTTTTATAGGCAGCTCAGCAGAGAGATTTCATCACCTCGGAAGATATAAAGCAAGCACTATTTAGAAACGCAGGTTATGGAGGAAATTGCTTGTAAGGCGTTTTTATGATGAAATTAATAAACGAAAATATTGTTTTGTTTTAATGATATTAGCACTTTTGAAGATTAGAAGAAGTTTGGTGTTTATTTTCATTTTAGTTTGTATTTTCTAGGGAAAACATTATGAGTTGTAAGATTTTAAAAGGAAATAAAATAAAAGACATGAGATGTTTTCTTGGAGAATCATTGTAGGTTGTAACCTTAACTACATTCCAACATCGATTTAAGGTGTAATGATGTTTTAATAAATTAAAATATTGGTCATTTGATCAAGAAAAAGGTTTAGAGCATCATTATCCCCTCCATTTTTGGGTTGCTTAGCCCCATGGACCCCACAAAAATGGTAAGCAATGGTGCTTATAGTTGCAAAATAAGCACCCCATTTTTTGTGTTGCTTCTACTATTCGCGGGCCCCACCGACACGTGGCGGCCCGCGATTGATTGGTTGTTTTTATAATTTTTTTTTTTTTTAAATTTGATAGAAAAAGTAAAAAAAAAAAAAAATAAGCACCCCTTAGTGGGGTGCTAGGATAAAGATGCTCTTAAATTGTGGTTGCTTCTGGGGAAAAGGGACTCGATAATTGAGATTAGGGTTTTGTATATGACAGTGACCGATGTCTCTGATCAGAAAGATACATTTAGTAAACAGCGTATTAATCATAAAGTTTTAATGGCTAATGATGAAAGTGATTATAATGTTAATGACCGTACCTCTGGGCCCTCCACCATCAACGCATTCATCATTACGTGGCACTGTGTCAGCATGTCCACAAAATAACCTTGCCGATAAAACATACAGTACTACTTTTACTCAGTTTAAAATAATTCACAGAAGCCTAAATTGGGTTCAGCAATAATTTCGGCAGGCCCATCTTTATTTAAGATTATTGGGCCTTTCCATAACATGCATAGTTGTACCCTAATTAATTTGTAAAATTAGTCAATGGTGAAGCTAGATGATTTTCTAAAATGATTTGGTGTTAAGAGGGGTGACCATCTATCTTATATATTCATTTTACTTCATAATATGTTTTGTCTTAGTGCTCAAAGATTAAAAAAAATACATTTTTCTAAAAAAATATTTTAAATATATAATTATAAAATCATTTAACCAATTATAAAAAAATTATAAATTTAATTGGTTGTACAATTTTCAATAAAATTAAAATTAACCTTATAATCTCAAAACTTTATGTAAATTAAAATAAAATAATCTTTCTAAACATCATCTATATTGAAAGAGAGAGAATATTAGTTAGGATCTTTTGTGGGAGACTATATCTCAATAGTTAGATAGTTGACTGAGAGTTGAGTTTTGATTAAGCTTGGTCCGCAGACTCTTAAGAGTATTATATAACTTGGTCCGTTAACGAACATCAGTTAAAGCATATAGATAATGGGCTTTCATTTGAAGGCCCAAGTACCTACTCCACCATTGAAATATCAAACAAGGATCCACGTTATTTCAAATCATCTAGTATATTTATGTAAGTTAAGTTTTTGTTTGTCGACTATATAATTTTCTTTTTGACAACAACTTTTATTTTGAATGACGGTTATATAATTTCAGTTAAGCTAATAGTATAATTAATACTTTAAAAAAAATCAAAACACCTATATGATGATTTTCTGTCGAAATTTCTTAGAATGATTTTAGAGAAATTCCCTTGGATAGCCCATTTTAGTTTGTTTGTCACAAAAATAGTTTTTAATGAAGAAAATGACCAAAATGTTTTTTTTAGAAACTAAAAAAATTATTTATATGCATTTATACCCCTAGGGTTAACTAATTTGCACTTTAGGGTTTAGAGTTAAGGGGTGGGTTTGGGGTTAGGGTTTCAAATTTCAAAAAAAAAATTAAAAAAATCAAAATTTCAAAAAAAAAAAAGTCTATTTTGGTCATTTTATTTTTTTAAGGCTATTTTTATGACAAAAACTTTAAAAGGGTTATTTAAGAGAATTGCCCATGATTTTATTCACAAAAACATGGAATGCTTTATCTTGGCTTAACAGTGATTTTCCACAATCTTTTATTTGGTCTATAAAATAGATTCTCCCTCGACTTATTTCATGAATTGTAATCAATCATTGGACTAAAGTAATAACATATATAGAATGAAGTTAGACTTCTAATAAAAGAAAGCACACACCCAAAATATTAGCTTTTAGTTAAGAAAGGACTCCACTTGGGCACTATGAAATAACTTGCCACTATAAGACCCAGTAGCACAATAGAAAGAAGCTTACATATAATCCGGAGCAAAGGCAACAAAAAGGTCCTAAAATTCATTTAACTCGTTTTCTCACTTGCTTAGATAATTAAAAAATGATCAGGCAGTGACTAGAAATCTGAGCAAACATAAATGGAATTTATCAAATAAACTAAAACAATAACAAGATACATGTCTCGTTTTAAACATAAAACCAATTTAAAATAGCAAATATGATTATTTTCTTAAGATATACATTAGTCAGATCTAACCAAGTATCTTAGTTTATGCAACTTGCAAAAGTATATATAACATTGTCCACATCCTTATTTAACATTATCTACATCTTGGAAACGAATGATGAATCCTTTTCGAACTGTGTTTTAGTCCAGCAAGTTGTGTAGCAGTCCTTTCTCATTCATACCTGACAGATGTTAGAAAACCAATAAAGTCGATAAAAAGAGAATATAATGGAACAGATATAGATTGATGATGGTCCAATTTAATTTTCTAATCCAAGATCTTTTTCTAATAAATTACGAAGCATTCATCTAAATATTTTAAAAAATTAGTTTGATCTAAAATAACACAATAGCGCCCACAATAGAAGAATCTATCATTAACACGTGAATAATCTTTATAAGTGTCACGCGTAATTATAATGGATAATAACCTCCGAGAGGTTACAGTCCACAGACTACATTAAACTTGCATTATTTAAGATTTGAATGGTTACAATTATTTGGCTAATCCAGGTTCCTAAGCAAATTGTGTGTTTAACAGCAAAAGTAAACCAGAGGTTGGTATTAATCCATGTCGGAATTTTGAAATTATTAAAACTACATGTACCTAACACTTGACATGGATTCCACTACAACCGTTTTCTATATATTTAAAGATTAGGAAAAAAAAACACAATCTTTCTGTCATATATTCGAAAAATCTTTAGTTTAATTGTAGCCGCTAAAATATATTAAAGAAAGAATACAAAGGATGAATAAAAATGAAAGAAAATGAAAAGGTGACGTCAGGAAATAAGAAGGGATAAGAGAAGCACTATGAGATGTTTCCCCCATGTGACCTTCGTCAATCTCCGGCCCGCCCTTGTCTTGCTTACTAGTCTTGCTTATCATCCGTACGTTTTACATTATACTCCACTTTTCATCCATTTTCTTTATAATTTTATTTAAACTCTTATATTTTTTTTTTCTTCTTTCCACTTGACTATTGAGTATTGATTGTTGAGTTATTTCGAGGATTGTATTTATACGTAGTGAATAGAACTTTCTCAGGAATTTATTAAAAAGTTATTTGCGAAAATCACAAAATATAGTGGTTACTTTAGTCCCACTATTTAGAATGCGTATGAAAAGAATTGTTTGAGTTTATAAGTAATTAACTGAAGGTTTTATATTTTCAAATAATAACAACGTATGTATCCCTATTTACAAACTTACTGGTAAAATGCCTTATTCCGCAATATATCTGACAAAAGCATGTTTTCATATTCACATTATACAACAACATATACTGTTGTTGTGTAATTTTCAAGTTAAAGAAACAAAAACAAACAAAGAGATCAAATGGCATCATCCCTAGGTTTCAGCGGCGGTTGCGGTGCCCTCACATGCTTTCATATGACTTGCACATTATTTTTCATGATAATATATTCTAATACTAATACTAATACTCTAGTCACAATATTTAAATAAGTGATACTACAACTTTTTCGAAAATAATAAGAATGAAGTTGGTTGACAAAAAAAGAAAGAATAAAGCTGCTCACTTTATTCTTATTTAACAGCAACTATAGTCAGATCTGTTAACCAAATTATATGACATATAAAAACTAGTTCGTATTTACAGTACTAATATACTTATTTTCTTTTCAAAAATAATTTGTAATACAAAAGAAACGAAAGATATGAACTTTGTAGAGAAAGAAAGAACTTGATTCATGTTCTTCTTGATTGAGGGTATAATATATGTTCATGCAATACATTGAAAACAAGAAAATAACAGAAAATTGAGCTCAGATATAAATATATGAACTTTTGTAGAGAAAGAAAGATCTTGATTCATGTTCTTCTTGTCTGGGGGTATAAAATATATGGCAATGGAATAAACTGAAACGTACATATAACAGAAACTTGAGCTTAGATATACTCTTGAGGTGTTTCCATCATTCCATGTTGCTGGTGTCTTCGTAATCGCTTATATTTTTATAGTTAATAGCATATTGAGGCTTCTTTGGTATATAATGCATTATATTTAGATACCAAGAATATAATTTCCACGAAAAAAGAAAAATCGGTAGCGGATCGGAAGAACCGCGAAGCATAAGATAACGTCATTAAAGGAATAAGTACAGTCAATTTGTACTTTGCAGTGTAGGACGCACATGATAAAACACTGTTTACTTTGCATTTTCCGTAAACAACAATTTAATAAATAAATACTATATGGAATTCTTTCAAAGCATTTTGTTCTGAATGAAATTATTCTATTCTGCCATTTTTATCTTATTAAGATGAAAAAACACGATAAGATTAAAAAAAAAGATTTGATTCGAAACTTCGAGTTAGTTTATTAAGAATTGTCATTCTCTATTTTTTTTTTTTTTGGGGGGGGGGGGGGTTGCATTGATACTTAGTGGAGTTGAGCAAAAGATAAATCTCTATCGACCAGATAGATTAGAATATTAGGATCAACCAATGAATTAGCAAAAATGAAATTCGAATTTAAAAATGACAAATCAGCAAAATATAAGAATAAGATATATAGAATAGAAGCAGTGAAATTAGGTCTTGAAGTTGATCGTCCATTGAAGTGGTGGGGATGTGTGTTTGAGCACTTGGTAAACAAACTTAGTGACGTCAATTTTCATTTTGAAACTTTAGTGCTAATTTTATAAGGTTTATATATTTTTGAGGGTCCCAAACTTTATGAGAACAGAAAGGAAATTAACGGAGCTGGGAACGTGATTAACGGGGAGCTACTTAACGTCTAATTCGTATTTTTTTTTTATCATAGGAATAAACCAAACTCACTGTTGGTGGTTTAGACGTCAATTTCAGTAATTCCATAAAACAAACATGTCTCGTTTTTCAGGAGTTTTAAAACATTTTGGTTAATTCTTCCAAGCGCTAAATATCTGTTGGCGGAATAAAAATAGTTATAATGATGATATAATCTTTTTCTGTTTGTCATTAGACTCAAATAATAATTATATCATCTATATTTCGATGTTTACTATGTTCAGCGAGTAACCATGAAGCTTCTTGTTGTAACGCACAAGCTTGAAATCTAATTGATTTGCTTGTTTTCAAGCATGAAACGTGGTAGCATAAAACACCTTTTTAAAAGTTGGATTACTAATGAAAATGGCAATGCGATGAAAAATGCAGTCTGCGTTGGCTATCTATTTATGGTACGATTCAAACAGATCTCGAGATGTCCTAAATTGGTAGAAATCTATATATTTTTTTTTTTGAACTGAAGAAATCTATATATTATACGGTGAACATTATATACAAAGGGAAATATATATATAAGTATTAGGTGTTTTTGTTTCCAGTGAACGTCTATCGTTTAATATTTGTAGCCAGAGAAAACAGAATTGAAGCAGGACATCTACATCGAAAATATCGTCTGACGAAACGTGCCATGTGTTTTGTTGTTGCATACATATGTAATACCTCAAATCGATGAACGATTGTTTTAACACTAAAACAAAATAACCATGCAATTTTAGCTCTTCTTTTTTTGTGCGTGCAATTTTGCAGTTATTTTGTTTCATCAATCAATTGACCACGCTTTAAAAACAAAACTAACCTCTAATTACATACTCTTTCTCTCCGTTTCATTTTAATTGTAGTTCTGGATTTATATACACATATTAATAAAACATATAATTTTATATATTTTCAAAATAAAAATACAATTAATTATACATCTAACTATATTTCGACCAATAAAAAAATAAACCAGAAATCTTCTTAATAAATTTTACATTGAAACTATAAAACAATACTTATTTTGAAACAAAAGTTTTCTTATATAACAACAATTAAATCAAAACAGAGGAGTAATTTATTTTGTTTTAAATACTGTCATTCTATAATTATTTATTCATTTGCACAACCAAACCACTCCATAATGTTACCAACTCAACACAAAAAATGGGCGAAAAAATTGAAATGTAAATTCATGATCCATATGTACATCAAAAACGAGACATTTCTACATTTTCGCTCCTTTTTTTTTTGTTATCATGTAGCTAAATTAAATCTAATACAGAGGAACGGGAAAACGCGGCGGCTTGACAGGTGGTGAATGCGGCGGACTTTGAACATCGACGGTAAGCTTCTCCGGCCGAGGCGGTGCACACGGACACGGTAATGCTATAAATTTCGGCGTATTATCTCCAGGCATCAACACCGGTACGCTCAGATTCTGGTTTTTCTTCAAATCCTGTTCATAATATTCATTTTAAGTTAATACTCAAACTCACTATATTTCTGTTCATAGATGTTTTATAAATTACATTATTGTTAGTTTTCAAAATTTCAAATTCCAACTTCTATCACAAATAAATTATAATTTAATTTCCTGCTTTTCCCCCTATTTTCTTAAGTATTAATAAAAATCTCCTTTACTTAATTAGAATTATTTTATTTGATTGTTAACTAACGAAACAAATTACTAAAAACAAAAACAAATTACTACCTAACTAAAATTATTCTTTCTTATAAGAGACATGATATAAAAATGTAGAAAAAGAAAAAGGAAATAAAACCAATATTTTGGGTAAACTATTACTTCTTCCGTTTTAATTTAATTATCGTTGTAGGAAAAAAATCGTTTCAAAATTATTGTTGTTTTAGAATTTTAATATAAAAATTTATTAATAATTTTTTTTTTTATTATTGATTAAAATATGGTTGAGTGTATATATAATTATGTTTTTATTTTTAATATGTGTATAAATCTAGAACGACAATTAAAATGAAATGAAATATTGTTTTTTGTTGGTAATATCGTAATTAAGAAGTTTTGGTATTAATATGATAATTTGAAGATGAGGGATAGGAGAGTATACCGGAAAAGTGGGTCTAGGTTTGAACGGAGAGGACTCTATGTCGGCGGAGGTGGCTGTGTGATGACCGGAGGCATTGGCCAAAGAGCGGCGGAGAGAGCGATGTTTGTCCCAATGGTAACAGCAAGAGAATATTCCGGAGAGACTGAAAATGATTATGAGAAGCAGAGCTGTGCCGAGAGGGAATCCCAGTGACGGCCGAGAAGCATCCATGTGGGGCGGCGAGAAATCTTGAGTGTTCTCCATCTACGGTGGCGATATAATCAACGGCTGAGATTGTGAGATGGTTCTCTTTGATCATGTGTTTGAGAAAGACACAGAGAATAGAAGAGAGAGAGTTTGTGAGTTTGGAGAGGACAAGGGACGAAGCAAGAGGAGATATGGAGGGTTTATTTATAAAAGAAAGTTTTTATTTTTAATGGGATTTTAATTTTATTTATTTATTTATTTTACAACTGTTGAAAACTTGTAAAGTGTTACTCAGTACAAAAAGCAAATATGCTGTACAATAAAGTATTAAAGTTGTCCCTTTTCTTTTCGCCTTTGAAATTCTAATTCCACTTAATTATTATATCATCAAATGGTATGATTTTTTTTCTTGTTTGGTTTTCAAAAAATTAAGGATTATGTTTCTTGACTTTGTTGAACCTTTTCTATTTTTATCATTTTATGATGCAGTGATTTAAAGGTAAATTTTGTACTGGAAATAAGTTTCACCTATCAAGTGAGAACAACAATGATTTCTGAAAAGAAAATATCTTCTTCCACGATGATAAACTAGCAAACTTGTATTCTGTGGAGATGTTGATAGGAATCATATGTGAGATTCTTTTACAAAATCGAAGACAAAGACTTCCAGAGCTGGTCTTTTTATGTAGAAAAACAAATGGGATCCATAATTTTATAAATAATATGAAATAAAAATATTTTTATTAACAATCTAAAAAGGATATAACAACTTAATAATAGTGGTTTGGAGTCAACATAATTGATAACGAAATTATGTTTTCTGATAGTCTGTATCCTGTTAAATCACAAACAATTATGTGTTAGCTATACTTTCCATTATTTTATAATACATATTTTGTTATATACATAAAACGACATATTCTATTATTTTTCTATTTTTTTAAAAATTAATCTAAAATTATACTTTTATTCCATTTCGTAAAAATTTTAATCTAAAATTTCAAGTTGACATTTTTTGGCAAAAACTAAAAAAAAAATTATTTATTTAATCAATAATATTTAAATAAAAACTATTTATAAAATCAATTTTTGTATTTAATATTAAATTAAAATAAGTATAATTTATATTAAAATTATAAAATTTTACTTTTTGTGTAACAAAAAAAACAAAATAATGTATTTGTAAAATAGAGGGATTGGATTAGTCAATTGTTTTTTTTGGTCGACGATCAATAATTACATGATTAATCTCGATTTAATCAAATCGTTGTAAAACTGAAGAGTAAAAAAGGAAAGAGAGAGTGGAAAATGTACGTGGAAAGAGGAAAGTGAGAGGCCGCCTGTACGGAGAAGACGTGGACTCCAAGGTCCACCATGTTTAGCAAATTAAATATTTTTCGCCGTTGTCCACCTAATTTTCATTAATTAACCCTAATCATACTCTTATCTCAACTTAGCTACTCCCACCAAATATACTACTCATTGTCTTATACGAAACGTTTACACTTCGAGAAAGTTCCGATTTAGACTCTCCTCTTATTTAAACCCCAAGTTGAAACATTTCTTTACATCTATGCGATGCTTTCACGTGTTCTTGCAGTTTAGATAAACATCAAGCGGGGTAATAAGAAAGTAGTGGGATAACATAATTTCTATTTATCATTTTTTGAAAGATGAGTGAGAACGAAAAATCGCAAGATCATTTGTTTATGAGAGGTGTTAGCTCGTCGATCTCCACCGACGATATTCTGTTTAGTTTTTAAATGATTTTATGATTTTATAATACTAATATAATTTTTGGCGTTTTTAAATGCGATAAAAAGTATATGCTGGGTACAAGTACTACTATGCTACCAAATCAAAACAAATATCACATGATTGTCTTTATTTGAATCGATTTGGTTTTCAACGTTTACAATAATGATGATAGTGGTTCGTACGTTTCAAGATAGATTATTGATGTGATAAGTTTCTTTAATATTTATTAATAATGTATGTTGCTAATATGCAAATCATAATAGATTGTTGATATTCACATGAGAATTAACAATATGGCCAATACAGGTAGTAAATCAATTTGTGTTATTGTTGTGATACAATTTTGATTCAAGTTCGTATATTGCTATGGAGATTATTTGTGTGTGTGTATAATTTAGCTAAACTTCACCGGCTATGAAAACGAAATGATACTAATACTACTATTGATATGGTCATGTGCATTGATTTTGTGTGGGTGCATCTTAATGGTATCTCTATCTCTATTCTATAATTTACTCTAAAATTTATTCTAAAATTAAGTGAGAAATAGAGTATAAATAAAAAATAAAAAAATATTTCAAAATTTTTTTTTTTTTTTTTTGTTTATACTCCATTTTCACTCTATTTTTTTGAGTAAATTATAGATTGGACATGGAAATGTACTTGTAACGATTGGAAGAGAAGTTGAGTACTTCTTAATCGTACGTACGTCCTTTTGTGTTTGGTATTCGCTGTTCGAAAAAATACTAATATTTGATCAAATACCGACATTTTAAAAGTGTTTCTTATATTTTCATGTGATGAAAAAGAAATTATAGTAACTTTGTTATAATAAAAAGTTGTTGAACTTCAAAGCAGATATTGTGGAAATTGACGAATTGTGTTTGGTTCTTACACCGTCCGAAGACAAAGCAGTCCCCACTTAACACTAAACATGTCTTCAATCAGATTCAACCAACAAAACAATTGTTTTCATATCCATTAATAGACAGCGATTAAGTTTTATTGATCATGATAGACAAGATATGATTGATATAACTTACAATTAAGTAGTAACTTCTAGTAATCAGTTTTTTTAAGGATGATTAAGTTGTGGAAACGTGGTTGATTCATAGATTATACACTTGGGGGCTCTATGACAGAAAATCCGGAATACAAGTAAATACCAAACGTTCTTAGGGCATCCACAATGGTGGATCCCTATGGGATCATTAAATTTTTTTTTTTTTTTTTTTTTTTAAATTTTTTTTTNAAAAAAAAAAAAAAAAAAATCAACCAATCGCATGTCGCCACGTGTCATAAACAGTGTAAGGACCGATCCTTATTTAGAGATTTTAAGGATCGAGTCCTTAAGTTTTAGTGGGATCCACAGATTATTTAATTATTTTTTCGCTAAAGACTCCCCTTAAGGACCCCTTGTTGCGGGTGCTCTTACTCCTCCTTTTCAGCAAAACCCATGATATAGGTGAAATCGTTTTAAATAGCAAAAGGGGCACAACCTTGTACTCTTTCCCTTTCAATTTAATTGTAGAGGAAAATTTCCATTTCAAAATAAGTTTTGTTTTATTGTTTAATATAAAATTTATTAGAAATAATTATCTAGTTTATTTTTCTATTGATCAAAATATGTTTAAATGTATAGATATTGTATTTTTATTTTAAAAATATACAAAATTATATATTTTATTAATATGTGTGTATAACTTAGAACGACAATTAAAATGAAATGGAAGGAATAATGCATTGAAACTAACTCAAAAAGATTTTAGCAAAAAAAAAAACTAGCTCAAAAAGATTATGGATGACTATGAAACATACTTACGTCAAATGTTTGGGACTTTTGCCGGCACTGCGTGCGTATCGTAGCGCCTTTTTCTTTCTTTAATTTGATAGTTTGGTTAAAAAACATTTATTAGAAAATGGATTTGACATCTTTAGAGGAAATAAATAAAATTGTTGTCAAATGAAGAAAAAAACTTACGACTCAAAACTACCACACTCGACTTGAAATTACGAGAATGGACCTGAGCGTTTTTGGGTTTGGTCATTTGGCCCTTTGAGTTCCTAAGAGACGCACACATATCGGTCCATCAATTTTTAAATGACTAAACAAATGAAACTACAGAAAATCGATGAAAAGATATGATTCATGAGTAATGAATGGCTCTCTTTATTTTATTTATTTTGTAAGTTTTGACGTGTTATGTAATATAACATGTTTGATTGTTGAAGATACCTAGAAACGATATATAAAATACCTTAGATAAGTAGATAACAATAACTAAATATTTTGTCACATGGCACCATATCAAGTCAAATTAAGTTAGATTTTACGGCTGCTATACAATCTAATGAAAACAAAAGAGTAGCTGCCGTGTGGAACTCGAATTTGACAAAACTCTTACTTCTATTCTGACTTCCAATTTTCTCTTTTGTTATTGGTGTATTTGTTTTCAAGTATTAATTGCACATAATGCCACAATTCTGTTAGTCCAGAATTTAATTATTTATTCAACGTCTCCCAACTTCTGAAAAAAAACTCTGGTTTCTTCGAGACTAAAACTCTGGTTTCTTCTAGAGCATTCCATGCCTCCACCATTCCTTTTCTTTTAATTGTACAACATCCGATCCATTTACTCCTTCCGTTTCAAACGATTTGTCGTTCTGAAATTGATTTTTTGTTTTAAAATAAATTTTGTTTTCAGTTTTTAAAGCAAAATTATTAGTAATATTTTCCATTTTATTTTTCTATTGGTTCATATATGGTTAGGTGTATTAGTAATAGTGTTTTTATTTATAAAATATATAAAATTAAATATTTTTTTAATTTGTGTACATAAATCTAGAACGACAACTAATATAAAACGGAGAGAGCATTAAATTAGCATTGCTTATTTGCATTTTTACGTTGATATTTGGATTTCAGTCTCACAAAACAATCGTTTCTTCAAAGATTCAAACGTTCACGTTGGCATAAGAACTAGAGAATCCCATACTGCCACCAATCCTTGTCTTTTAATGGTTGTGGTAAAACAACATCCATTTATTAAACTACCATTGCTTTGATTCTTTGCCTTTTACGTTGCTATTTGGATTCCGGTATTTTAATGTACTATTATTACTAACCATCATCACATTTGGTATGGTATTAAACGTTTAAACATAAAATATAATAGGTTTACATATTTACTTGAAAGTTGGAAGTAAAGTTGTTACTTTTTAATATAATAAGTTCTCTTTGTCTGAAGACTCGACTGTAAATGGGTCTTTGAACTGGTCACCGCCGTGTCTTTCAAGGTGAGTATGCATCCACTAAACCCAACTTACACTTTTCATATCAAAATCAAATTCCATTTAACGTTTTTAAACCATCATATATACAACATATATATCGAAATTTCAATTAGATTGTTCATATAATGAACTCCAGGCCTATTATCTACTAATTACGATATCAATGGTATGCAGCATGCTGAGCTTATTTTGAGATGACATCAATCCTTCTCTTACTCCATACTACTTAAGGATACATGTCGATTTTTTTCCTATTTGGTGACATCAAATTTATAAACAAAAGATTTGATTATGGGCGATTCTCTTAAATAGCCTTTTTAAGTTTTTGTCACAAAAATAACATTTCAAAAAAAAAATGATCAAAATAGCATTTTTTTTTTTGAAATTTTCAATTTTTAATTTTTTTTTTTAATTTGAAACCTTATCCTCAAATCCACCCCTTTACTCTAAACCCTAAAGTCTAAATTAGTTAACCCTAAAGGTATAAATGCATATTAATAAAAATTTTAGCTTCAAAAAAAAATTATTTTGGTCATTTTTTTTCTTAAGAACTATTTTTGTGAAGAACAAACTAAAATTGGTTATCTAAGGAAATTTTTTTTTGATTATATTGAGAAAACTATCTATTATGCATTTGTATCTTGTAAAAAAAAAAAAATCCAAGCCTTTTGCACAAGTAAAATTAATCTGTATGGGACCATGTTGATTTAGACTAAAGACCCAAGTCGATAGGTACTAATGCTAATAGCCAATACAGGCGTTGTTCAATATATATAGGAAAAATTGTTTTACCCTTCAATCCAATTCATATGCAGCTGTCTATATCTACAATTTTAAATGTTGTCTTATGTGATAATCTATTAGGAGGGATGAAATATCTTACGGAAAATTCATATGTGAAAACTCGAAGGTGTATCTGATTTTGGTCAATTCTATTTTAATGGTCCTCTCCTATATTCATGATCACGCCTTGTTACATTGTCTTATACGAATTCCCAAACTAAATTATTTGAGAAATCCCGATTTTAATAGCTTGTTGTTTGACCGTACTATATAGTACGTTAAACATGTAACAAGTTGATAAACAATTAATTAGTCTAGAATACGTAACAAGGCGTGATCATCAAATAGCCTTGACTAAGGAAGAAATATCTTTCGTACATTACGTAACGAGACCAAAGCATAATAACTCAACGGGCCTGGTTGATGTGACCCATTAAGATTGAAATAATTTATATGCCTATGTTTTAATCTGTGGATTGTGAAAAGGCCTCATGCTAAATGTATTATATATGTGTGTAGTGTCCAAGCCTGGCCCAAGTAACAGAGTATAATGTGTCTTGTCGTAATTTTATTTTTTGACGAATGTCTTGTCGTAATTATACTGAAGTTAGTTTTAATTAACTGTAGTCTGTAGTGAATCATAATTAAAATCAAAGACTAATAAAATAAGCGTGAAGGACAAAAGCACTATGGGTCCCATTGTCTTGTCTCAACCCGCATTATTTGTACTCGCACTGCTAATCTGATCTACTGTTTACTTTTACATTTTTGTAATAATTTATTAGGATTTATTATTGTGTGTTTTTACTAATCACTTGTATTTAATTAGCCACACATTCTGAAGTTCCTGTAATATTAAATATTTTCTTTCCCCCGAAATTCCGTTTCTCGTTCCATTTAAATATTTGGCATTGAAAAGTAACTCATAGACTTTGTTTCCTAAGATTTTTTTAGTTTAATTACTTGTTTTGAGTATCATAACTTCATCAAGACATTCTTTATATTAAATTCCGTATTTTATGATGTTTCTTGCTTTTTGTTTAAGCTTTATTTCAAATATAAAAATGGTAAGAACGTAATTTATTTTGGTAACATAACAAATAGGTAAATTTAATAGAACGATTTTATGATATTTTAATAATTTGTATCTTTTGTTTATTGAGAAAAATTTAAATTATACCACAAGATTGGTATCACTTTCAAATTTACCACTAATAAATAATTATTTTCATAAATATATTTAATTTGTGATAAAAATACACTAAGTTAATTTTAAAAAATATTAATAAAACATTTATAAATTTAATCACACCTCTTAATATTAAACCTTAAATAATAATAACTCATAAATCAAAATGTAAATACATTTTTGATTGAATGTATTTTTGAAAAGGAATACTTAACTTGTGGTATTTTTAACAATTTCTCTTGTTTATTTGGATAATAATTCTAAAATGAAAAGGAAATTTGTAACACTCTAGCCAAATGATAATGTTTTGTAATTTCATTTGAAGAGGAATTGTATTGCAATATCAAAGTCTAGAACTTTGCCAAGTTCTTTTTTGTTGGTATAAACTTTTTGACTGTGCATAAGAGTTTTTTCTTTAACTTTCTCCTAGTGCATAAAGATTATTTTTGGAGATGTTTATGGCTTTTAATTCGATTCTCTTGCAAGAGAAATAATCTCTTTTTATTATAAAGGAGAGGGTAATAAGATAACATGAGTGGTATGAAAGAGTGATGATTAAAAACAGTCAGAGAAACTCATGATGAACGGACACAGGCCTCCTTCCATAAAATCCAACGGCCATATCTTTTGCTTCCCATGCGTGTTCCAATCCTCCATTTTCACCGCCTCTTCTCTTATTATTATGCCCCTTCCTCAATCCCTTTTTACCCTCTTTTTATTTTACTTTTGAATATATAACTTATCACAGCCAACTACCATCAAATCTTCAGACTTTGTAGACACTGAAAACACAAGTGAATGTAATAACAAGATAAGTAAATACCATAGTATTCTCGTTGTCTATACACTTCTTTGACAAGAGTGAAATGTTAAATACTGTAACTTAACAGTAAAAATACTGTAAAAATCCTTTCTTAAAAAAAACTTATTAAGTAAAAATAACCAAAAAGAGGAGCAAAAGGTAAAAGAAAATATGCAAACACACAAAATTGAAAGTTTTCAGGTTTGGGGGAGTAAAAGTAGTATAATGGGCCCCATCTAGTTGGGCCAATCTAAGTAAAAAATGAAAGAAGAATATAAGGAAGTGCAATAATGAAAGTCAAAAGAAATTAGAGAAGGTGGCGGAATTAAATTAATTTAAAACGAAAAGAAAGATTATCAAAAAGATTAAGAAGTTAATTAAAAATAAAGTAGAGAGAGAGAGAAGAAAGTGGAGGAGGTTAGATGTCCCATTCACCACCCGGCAAACCGACTTGGGATGCCGCATTCTTGTCCCCTCTCACTCCTCTTTTACTCATCACGTAACTACCTTTATACCCTTCATACTTCGATTCTTTAATTCGCATAGGAAGGGTAATATCAGTCATTAAAGACAGAGGACAGGATAGGAATTTATTATTTGCAGACAACCATCCCCTTTCGGGTGGAAACTTAAAAATATCCTACTCCCGGCAATTTATCAACGGTTCATAACACTTTAGTGTGGATCGGACGATCCAGATTACTCTTCAGAATCAAATGTTAACCGTCGGATCAGAATCATCATAAAGAAACCGTAAAGATAAATGCTCAAAGTTCTCAACTTATTTACAATTCTGTCACTTCCTTTAATGTGTTTATTTTAATTTTGTCTCGGCTACGAGTTTTGAGGTGTGATGATAAACAAAGCTTTTGTGCTTTAATGGAAGGAACTTAACACCTCTCTCTCTTCTCCACAGCTCCTAAGATTATTATTCTCTTTCTCTGCTAATAACTGAATCTAATCGATCTTCTTCTTCGCAAGCTCCATTTTCAGTCAGCGATTCGTTTTTTCTCTCAGGTTATAACTATTTCTTCTCTTTTTCTCTTCTTCGTTGTTTCATCGGTACTCGAGCTTGATGTTTGCGTTAGTAGTCACTAGATCTACGAGCTTTCGATATTTTATCAACACTTAGGTTAAATTTATATGGAGGATTGTAGTTTCTGTTCATCGCTGTTCATCGCATAGCTTTTTGATACTCTCTAGTAGTTGTGGATCGTAGAAAGTGAAATCTAAAGATCAGGTTGATGAAGAAGAAGAAGAAGAACGTATCTGACTGTTTCAAGTCCTGCGTCTGACTCTGACTCTACTGAGTTGACTTCTTTCCATTTTTTGCTTATATACTTCCTTCGTCTCGAGCTTCGTTGGCTCTATGATTCTTCTTGCTCTGACTGAGTGTTAAGTATCATTGATTATCTGAAGCGATCTACTAGTTTTAGCTGATTTTGTAGAAGAAATGTTTTCGTGGTTGTTAGTTAGATGCAATCTTAAACCTAATTTTATTGTTTGGCTATTTGAATTTTGATGTGGATTATGTTTCCTTTTGCAGTTGAATCCAACCATAAGTTTTCAAAATGTCACCGGAAGAGGAGCTACAGAGCAATGTCTCTGTGGCGGCAGGAGGAGTACTACTCAAGGAGCATAACTACTTAGGTCTCTCTGATTGTTCCTCCGTTGGAAGCTCAAATCTCTCTGGCCTTGCAGATGATGATGACAAAGCCACTATCAGCCTCAAGGCCACTGAGCTCACACTCGGCCTTCCCGGATCGCAGTCTCCTGCTAGAGACACCACCGAGCTCAACTTACTTAGCCCAGCAAAGCTAGATGAGAAGCCTTTCTTTCCTTTGCTCCCTTCGAAAGATGAGATATGCTGCTCGTCCTCTCAGAAGAACGTTGCCTCAGGGAACAAAAGAGGCTTCTCTGACGCTATGGATAAGTTTTCTGAAGCTAAGGTTTCTGTTTATGCTGAGAAGAACTGGATGTTTCCTGAAGCGGTGGTAGCCACCCAATCTGTGATAAAGAAGGAAGTGCCACTAAACTTACCTAAAGGAAAGCAGAGCACTACTAACAATAGCTCTAGTCCACCTGCAGCCAAGTAATAATAACAAGATATATGATCATATGCTTGAGTTTGATTTCTTTTATCAGCTGGTGGGTGAGTAACTCTTGTGATTTTTAATATAATTTTCAGGGCACAGATTGTTGGTTGGCCTCCAGTTAGGTCCTACAGGAAGAACACATTGGCCACCACTTGTAAGAACAGCGATGAAGTTGATGGGAGGCCTGGTTCTGGTCCCCTCTTCGTGAAGGTCAGTATGGATGGTGCTCCTTATCTGAGGAAAGTTGATCTAAGGAGCTACACTAACTACGGGGAGCTTTCTGCAGCCTTGGAGAAAATGTTCACCACTTTTACTCTTGGTGAGATGTTTCTGTGATTGCTAGTGGTTTTTATTCTAAGCACTCTTTTGTTAGTAATCTCTCAAGGTGGATCGATAACCCTGTATGGTTGGTTTGATGTTAAGGTCAATGTGGATCTAGCGGAGCTACAGGGAAAGATGTGCGTAATGAGACCAAACTTAAGGATCTTCTGAATGGAAAAGACTATGTGCTCACTTATGAGGACAAGGATGGAGATTGGATGCTTGTTGGTGATTTTTCATGGGAGTAAGTTTCCTTCCTTATTTTGAAGTTTAAAGGCTTTCTGCTAGATATTGAATATTAATGTAGCATAATCTAACGTGCATGAGAAATATACTAATTGGAATAATGATTCTTCTGATCTAATAGGATATTTATTGGTGTCTGCAAGAAGCTCAAGATAATGAAAGGCTGTGATGCCATTGGGTTAGGTAAGTTTTGTGTTCTGTTGGTTAAGTAATCCCTTGAAAGAGTTTGGTCTGGTGTATAGTTTCTGAAATGTCTTATCATAAACCGATATGGTGTTTTGCAGCTGCTGCAGCTCCAGCACCGAGAGCAATGGAGAAATCGAAGATGAGAGCTTAAAGACTTGTTGGAAAATGATTCAGAAGCTTTCTCCAATTATACTAAATATGTGCGATTCCCTTTTGGTGGTGTTTTTAAAGCAAAGCATCCTACTACATCTTTTTAGCTTCTGAGATAATTATTATTAAAAAAAAAAGACTATGTTTGTAAGGAAATGAAGCAGAATTCAAAATGATCTTATTATTCTGTTGTTGTTGCTACTTGCTTTAGTCGAACCAAGTAACTCTGGAGTTTGGTCTTTGTTTGGGTTTTTGATTTCGATGTGTGATTGACTTTTTATATTTTGATGTAATGTTCTTTTGCTCTCTCTTTCCTGCTCCGCTTTCCCGCCTTCTTCGTTTGGTTATTTGTTTTGTTTTGGTATTTGCAAAACTTATCTTAACAATGGTTTGGTTTAAAACTAAGTTACATTTCTGATTAAAAAATTATGTTCTGCTTGTTTACTCGCAAAATTTCACCCTAATCCTTTTAAAAATATATGCAAATATAATTGAAAGTAATGCAATTTAGTTCTCATACCCAACATTTGGTTTCGGTTCGGATTATTAGTTAGTGATATTAACCGGTTATTTGTCCACCTCAAGCTACGTTTTTATGCAGCTGACGATTTTTACTCTTAACGTGAAAAGAAGGGACCGTGGGAATCTTGTAATTAAACCTGCTGATTTTTTTTTTTTCCATCGATTAAAAGTTTGTTTCAAATGAAAGCTAAACCTAAAGTTTTTTTCTTCTTTTGACTGCATGCATGCATGCATTCACAAAACAATGTAAAATCGTGGAGGTGAGGAAGGCTGTTGGACTTAGATCTTTAAACCATAACACATACTTTAATCTGATTTAACGATGAATTAAACTTGTCGAAACTTTTCTAGGAAATTGACACAACGGCCAAGGATGAAATCACGACCGGGAAATCAACAACTTGTCGTTCAAGTCAGATAGTAAAAATGTCTAACCCCAACTTATTCTCTTCAGTGTCTTATCATATATTGGAAGATCAAGAAGAAAGGTTACAGAGTAATGATTTGCCAACATCTTTTGGCTGTCAGATTTGATATGCTGCTAAATTATTGGCTGGCGCAAGTAGATCCTTAAACCAACATGAATAATCCACCTCGAAGACCCAAAGGCTACGAGACAAAAGAAAGATTAAGACTGCTTTGCGCTTGCCATGAAAGCGAATTTTCCATGAAACTTTCGACCAAACTGAAAGAACAAAACTTATCAGCGTTACTGTTATCTATCTAACTGAAGATAGCATAAGTCTCCTCAACCTCTATCAGTTAACAAATTTAGTGATTATCTACATTTTAATAATACTAGACAAAAACAATTAAGGTGACATGAGCATATTGATGGGATATTTTGACTGTAATATTCTCTCATCCTTCCCTAATTGTTTTCTGTTCCTAAAGATGCGAACATAATGCGCCTTTGGTTTTTGCAATGGTGGTTTGGTCACTAATTATTGTTTTTATAAAAAACTATATCCATGATATCATTTAATGCTCATTTTAATAATTTCCGTTAGAGTTGACAAAACAAAATAATTCCCTATTATCCGTTAAAATAAACCCCACCCAAATGATGGGTTATAGTCCAGTATCCATTTTTCAAAGGGGCATTTATTAATCAACTTCAAAGCATAGATTCCATCGAAATAATTACATACTCATATACTCTTAAAAACGAATATACGGGGGTCGAATTTAAATTAATGTCTTGTTACTTTAATCTAAAGAATGAATATTTGTGTGATTCATGTAGCTTCATGTGAACTAATAGTATGCACATGCATAAACAATAATCACTGGTCGTGAATCCCTATTCCCTGCACTTATTTCGAATGGGATAGGTTATATACTTATATAAGCTGATCAACTATATAGTATATTCAGTATTTCTAAAATTAAATATGAAATAGACTTAGTGAATGACATGTCAAATTTGTCTCCCAAAGATAGGAATTGAGTTATGCTTCTCAACGATGGAACGTGGCGTTACCTTTAACACTCATCATATGGTTGGCTCCCAAAACTATATGTATGTATACTATATATATCCAACGAAAACTAAAATGCTACTCCAGTAACATTTAGGAACAGAATGCTTTGGTTGATATTAGGAACTTATTCAAATACAAATGTATATATTTAGCATGTTAGCACTAGGTATTCAGGTCAGGGGCGATTTTTTTCAATATGGGGGCAAATCATGTATATACAAACATAAGGCTAATATACGAAGTTTAATAGAGAAAATAGCTAAATTTTGGGTTGAGTTACAAAAAAAAATTAGAAATTTTATGGGGGCAAGTTCTACCTCCTTGACACATGTTTGAACCAAAGTTTATAACCAAATAATTTAAGTGAAAGTTTACGCACAGCTGGAAATGGACCTAGTGCCAATAAGTGCGTTAAAACCACAAAAAATGATTTTGATAAATGCATCTACAACCATGAGAATGAATGTGTGTTTTCGATTTGGTAGACCTCAAACAACCCACAGGAATTGATGGTATCCATAGATTTCTTATCAGCTATCAATCATGGGAGGTTATGATCTATTAGTATATGGACAAAAATCGTATCAGCATTATTATTATTGTTTAGTTTAGTTTTTCAAAGATTTTATTAGCAATTTTGTCCAAGTATGTATACTTGTGATTGTGTAGGACATTAAAAAGATCTCATAACCTACAAGTTTATCAAATCATCTAACGAAATAAGTTAAACGACCTAACCTTTTTTCGTTTTCCATATGGATAATCAGTGATCCCATGGCATGGCAAGCACGAAGTCATGTGCTGTTCAGACAATGGCAGCCACTTAAAAACCTACCAAACAATTTGCAAATTATTTATTAGAGTCAGGATTACAGTTTCAATTTTAGCAGGTCTTAATCCTTATTGTTTCATTTATTCACGTGGCTCATCTGCAAAATTCCAAAACACCAATAAAGCCAAAAACTACAATAATTCATACTATTTTAGAGTTTATACCACTGAGATAATTAATATAAAAGCCATCATCTTAATCACCTGATTAGCCAGTAGATCTACAAGTTCTTTTCCAAAGATTAAAAAAGTAGTAATAGAACTATCGTAGTCGAAGAAAAAAACACTCATTTTGCCATAGCAAGAATTCAAAACTTGGTGGACCACTTTGATCTTTATGTCATATCATTAGCTCTTGTCCTCACCGTATTGTTTATAATTATCTGGATCTTTCGAATTGTGGATAGAATTATACTGTATTATTTTGTTGGTAAAAAGCATGAGTGCACTTCGACCTTTCTCTATCGAAACATCTAAACTTTTTTCACATATACCCAAAACTTTAGTTGAATTAATCTAGTCAGCATATCTGCATTTTCATCAGATTATTATCGATATATTAATAAGACCTAAATAAAAGTTAAAACTGATATGGAAGTAAAAACAGTAGAAGTAATGTCGAAAGATACTTGACTTTGACAGAAGGGTACAGTCCAACAATAAATACACATATAGACCTCTGCCCATCTACTAAGATTCAGTTCGACACAACTTGATAAGTTTTTCTCTGCAATCTTCAGTTTTATTTGTATTTTCATATATTTTTACAAAACATGCTTACCGTTTATTGCTCGGATTCCATCACGTGCCACATGAATTTTGTTTGACTCACCTGTTTTCATGTTTCCCCGGCGATACAAACAATCAGAATTCACATTAGCAAATTCAAGAAACTTCAACTTAGTGGGTGTTATTGGATGTTGTTATTTAAAGGAATTGAATTTGAATATTGGAATCTGAGTTTGAGTGAGTTTTTAATGGATAGAAAGTTAAATATGAATCCAAATTCACCAAGTAATAAACTTATAGTGGATAATAAGTACGTTGAGTCAAGTTGAAAACTTCAATTTGGTTATTAGAAAAGGCTTTAAACATGTGTTGTTCATCTTATTTTCAACTAGATTCAGTTGTTTTATAAAATAGTTAAAAATGATATGAAAAGAAAGATCAACATGCAGATGGAGACAAAGATCTCCGCGTCTTCAGTTATATGAAATCTCACTGTGCATATGGGTCGGTTGCAGCGTTGACATATTTATTGTTATCGTCTATCCCAATGAAAACAATTGAAATATGAAACGAGACATACTGATCATAAACTAAGATTATAGTAACAATTTGACCAGCAACAAAACTAAACGAATCAGTGATTCACTAATGATTTTCTTCGAGGCGAGAAAAACAATTTCAGACGCAAAAAGTCACTTTTTTTTCCTTTTAATATGTGTAACAATTAAAAATTACTCCCCTCTGTATCATTTTAACTGATGTTTAAGGTTTTTACACAAAGATTAAGAAAACACAAATTGTAATGCAATTTATCTTGATAACATAAATTAACATTAATTCCACCAATAAAAAAAAGTTATATTATTTTTTGATTGGTCACAAATTTCAAATGACATTAAATTTTATATAAAATTGTGAGAACATCACTTATTATGAAACAAAATAGAAATGTTTAAAAACCACTTAAAATGATACAGAAGAATTATTTAAATGTTTGGAAGCATCACTAAAAGAAGAAATTATCTTTCTTCTCTCTCTCTCTTTTTCTAGTCTTTATCTTATTTAATTTCTCCATCTTCCTTATGATCAAATACCCAAAAGCTCCATCATCTTCTATATAATCACTTAGAGAAAATAGGAAGAAAGAAATAACACAAAGAACGTTTTATTCAATTTTTTTGTTTCAACTGGAGATGGTGTTTGGTTGGAAAAAAGCGTTTTGCACATCCGTTTCAAGTAATCAACAACAATCATCATCACACATTCCTACACCAAGACACCGATCAAAGTTTGGATTTTTCTCAAACCCATCAACTCCTCGTCTCCGGTCTCCTGGCGGCAGCGGTCGTGGTAGTGGAATCGGATGCCGCTCCGCCGCTTCGACCGCAGCTGCAAACCCATCTCTTCCCACTAGTCCAAAACTCCATTGCAGGACGACAAGCAATGCAACTCCAAGGACAAGTAACAGCTCTACTCCTAAGCTTCTCTCTAACCCTTCTTCCCCTAAGTCATTATCTTCTTCCTCTCATGGCGGCGTCTCACTCCTCCGTGCTACACTTCTTCTCAACAAGAACAAGGTGTAAAGCATTTTGTGATCACTTTCCTTAACAACTTCATTAGCTTTTCAGACAAGTAAACTAATCAAAGTCTCTGTCTTTTTGTGTGAATGCAGAGTAATAATAACAGGTGTGGGATTTGCCTACAGAGACTGAACTCCTCCGGTCAAATAAACTCAACGGCGATATTCACGGCGGAGTGTTCACATTCGTTTCACCTCTCTTGCGCCGTTAAATTAGACGGCAAACGTTGCCCGTTCTGTTCCGCCGCGTGGAATTACACGCCGAGGTCGGATGCTGAGTCCGTGAATTTCGGATCCGAACCCGAGATCCGAGAAATCAAGACGGGTAAATCGCTGAGAGTGTACAACGACGATGAGCCTTTAGCTTATTCGCCGGTTTCTCTTGCTCACTTCAACAGTATACCGGAATCAGACGAAAACGTCGACGACGTAGAGGAAGCCGATGAGTTCCCCGGATTCTTCTCCGATTCTTCGACTACGCCGTCATTACCTGGTCCGATTCCTCCGATCTCCGGGAACCTGGAGGTTAAGTTACTGCCGGAATCCGCCGTCGTGGAAACCGGGAAAAAGATCGAGACGCATGTCGTCATGATGAAACTGAAGGCATCTTCGCCGATGGACGCGGCTAGAGCGAGCAGGCCGTCGATAGATCTTGTGACGGTTCTCGATTTGAGCGGCGGCGGAGCGAATTTGCGAACGGTTAAGCACGCGGTGAGATTGGTTATCTCTCTGCTCCGGGAGATGGATCGGCTTTCGATCGTCGTGTTCTCGACGGGATCGAAACGGTTAATGCCGTTACGACGGATGACGGACAAAGGACGGCGATCGGCGCGGCGAATCGTCGACGCACTCGTCGGAATTGAAACCACCGGCGGAGGGATGAGCGTTAACGACGCGTTGAAGAAAGCGGTTAAAGTCGTTGAAGATCGGCGGGAGAGGAATCCGTCGGTGAGCATCTTGGTTTTATCCGACGGTCAGGATCAATCGGAGGCTGTTACGAAAGCTAAACTAAACTCCACGCGCGTACCGTTCGTCGTTTCCACAACGCGCTTCTCTCGTCTGGAGATTCCGGTTCACTCCGTTTGGATCGCTTCTCAGAGCGCGTTGCATCACGCACCGCTTCGAGACGCGTTCACGGAGCGAATCGCTTCGTTGCTTAACGTGATTCTCCATGACGTCAAGCTTGACCTCGGTTTAGTCTCCGGTTCTCCGTTAACTGAGATTTCAGCGGTTTATTCTTTAACTGGTCGATCCGAGAGTTTTGGATCCGGTTCAGCCGTTGTAGTCGGCGATCTGTTCGCGGAGGAGGAGAGAGAATATCTCGTTGAGTTCAAAGTACCGACTTCCACGAATGGGTCCCACCATGTAATAATGTCCGTACGGTCTTCGGTCGTTGACCCCGCGACGCTTCAACCATTACCTTGTCCGAAAGAAAAACGGATTTTGATCCCACGGCCACAGGCCGTCCGATCCGCATCTTCTAGCATCGAACGGTTGAGGAATACACACTTGGTGTGTCGCGCTGTAGCTGGTTCACGCAAGATGATTGAGCGTGATGATGTAGCCGGAGCCTATAAGCTTCTAACGACGGCTCGGTCAAACGCTTCGGATGGTAGTTTAATGAGCTTGGACTCTGAGTTAGCTGAGCTAAGCCGGTTTAAACCGAGAAGCGGTTTAGCAAACCGAACCGAAGAGAAACCTGAGCAACTTACTCCGACTTCGGCTTGGAAAGCGGCTGAGAAATTGGCGAAAGTGGCTATCATGAGGAAGCATTTAAACCGAGTCAGCGACATGCACGGCTTGGAAAACGCCAGATTTTAAGTTTTTTTTTTCTTTTTTGAATGTTAGTTATTTTTGAAGATATGGTATATAATTATTTCAGAAAATCAATAATTTAGTAAGTGAGTGAGATATAATAATAAGTATAAAATGATAGAAGTATGATTTTTTGGAAAGGGACACTGTAGGTGCATGATTGCGACAAGCAGTAGCCGACGGGTGTGGCCTTTTTTTGTAATGCAGAGATTGGTACTGGAGAATTAATTGGTCTTTTTTGCTTTTATCATCTTCCTTTTTGTAATTTTCAGAAAATCCAAAATTCTGACTGAAAAAGTGGAAAAAAATAAATGAAATATGCTTTTTTATGAACTATATAATGCTAAAGTGTGGTGTAGTGGATTATTATAGAGTGTGCTTGCAACGCTGGACATCAAAATCAAAAGTAATTTTCTACCTAGTTTATATTATTGTGCCGTTCAAAATTTAGTGGATTTAATATGCTTCATATCTTTAATACTAATAATCATGATTAGTCATGTGATCATCATTATCGCCTAGTGTTATAAAAACTTAAAGTACCAGGGTAAAAAAAGATTCCAGGTGGTTCTGTAATGATTAATATTACGAGACCAAAATGTAAAGTTGACTGTGTATTATGGGAAAAATCGTTGACTGAAGTTTTTTCAAAATCTATTGGCGCTCATATCAGTACTTTAGATCATATATATGCACCGGGATCTTAAGAAAAACAATACATTGTATAAAATGTAAAATTGGAGAAAGTAACGAAGATTTTTTATTTATTTTCTATTAGATAATAAATGTTTTTAGAGAGGATATATGTCTTCAATGATATATGATCTGTAGGGTTAGCTGAGTCACTTATTTTTTTGGTTCTTAAAGATGAAACTATAATATTATATTCAATCGAAAACTATAGAGGGACAAACAGAATGCTATTAACAACTAATTATGTTGTTAACTACTACATACCATCATTAACAAAAGCATTATAAATCTAGCGCCAAGTTGCAATGATTTGGGTGTTAAAAATTGAATTAAATGATCAACTAATGTGGATGGTCCACTTACAGACGTGATTCCAGATGGTCAGAGACCGAAGAATCTGGAACTAATGGACAAAATACTAACATATCATTCATAGGCAATTTGCATATTTGATTTATTAATGTTCATTAGAAGTTACAATTAAGAAATAAGAAGATACTATTGTTTTTTTGAAGAATTTAGGGTTATGTATGGTTGAAGATCGAGAAGTGTTCACAAACAAAATATAATCGTTGTTAACATATAAATAATTGTTCCAAAGTTTAGCAAAAAAAAAAACATATAAATAATTGTCAGATTTTGATGTATTTGTAGCTCTAAAGAGCCAAATATTGTGAACACAAGATGAGAGAATTGGTATTAACAAGCCCGTTGGTACATTTCTCGATATAAGGCCTTAGCATTTGATGCCGTCACGGCGTGGGCCGAAGAAAATGGACCTATCCTCAAAGGCCCAAACTATGTAATTTAAAGCTTTAGAAAGTTGACTTTTCTAAACTTTTTTTTTTGGTGAAACCTTTTGTTTAAAATATGGGAGAATGAGCAATAACAATGAAACATGTTACTCTCTCATCTGTTTCAAAAATAATGCATATTTTAAATCTTTTACACATGTTGATAAAATATATTAAGTTTTATAATTATTTATGTCTCATAATTTTAAACCAATAAAAAACTAGTAAATGCAATTATTTTTTTGAAGTTTACAATTGATTATTATTAATTGATAAATATACATTGAAAATCTAAAATATATCTTTTGAAATAAGCTTGTGTTCCTAAAACATGTATTTTTATTAAATAATCTTCCATATGTATCATTATAAATAGTGTTTAAAGTTTTTTGTACAAAAATTAAAAATATAAACTTTTATGCAATATATCTTGGTTACATAAAATTACATTAAATCAAACTAATTTAACTAGTAAGAGAAAGTGTAATATTTTGTAATTGATTACAAATGTTAAATATTATTAAATTTTATTTAGAACTGTGAAAAATTATTTATTATAAAAAAAAAATTTAAACACACTTAAACGATATGGATGGAGTATGATTTTATGGTGAGTAACTGAGTATATATATTACAATATTTAAAATGAACTTAAATTAAATATAGCTGATCTTTATCAGTAGGAAATGTGAAAAAGATGATGTATTTATTTACTGACATTTTCTTTCTCTGAGTGTAGTATTAGTGGTAAATTATTTTTCTGACTACATTCAGCTAAGGGCATCCATGGTGGATCCTGTGGGATCCTTAAATTTTTTTTTTTTTTTTTTGATTTTTTTTTTAGATTTAAAAAAAAAAAAAAAAATTAATCAATCGCATATCGCCACGTGTCATAAGCAGTGTAAGGACCGATCCTTATTTAGAGATTTTAAAGATCGAATCCTTAAGTTTTAGTGGGGTCCACTGATTATTTAATTATTTTTTCGCTAAGGACTCCCCTTAAGGATCCCTTGTTGCGGATGCTCTAATGCGGTTTTACATTTTCAAGAAAAAAAAACTTGGTCAACTCTAAAAGGTCGACGTGTTATTGCCGTCATCGTGATACGATATATAGATAAGTCAGCAGACGTGGCTATGATCTGCAAAAAGCTGTCAACATTGACCTTCCGATCGCTGTCCCAGGAAATCAACGGCTCAGATCTACAAATTGACACTTGGCTTTCTTAGAAGGTTAAATATAATTAAACTTGGCGAAGTTTAAGTAAACTTTGGTCTACAACAGCCCACGTTGGATCGTCTTTCAAAATAATACAACGATATTATTTCTGTCTGAATATTGTTTTTAAAATTAACTTGTGCCTTGCAACCAGCGATATAAACACTTATTAAAATATACTACTATTCATCAAATACAATTCAAAATATATATATACATAAGAGTGCAAGATACGGGTTTCAAGTTCTCGCGTAATGTTACAAAACTATGTCAAACAACTGAATGAATAATCTATTGATTAAAAATCGTGTTTTAAAAAAATACGTTTGTACTTTTTAATTTGGAGAACGACATGTTACATTTGAAATCCTAAATATTTTTTAAAACTGGTAACCTGAATGAATTAGTTGAATGTTATACTGTTACCCGAACTGTCGTATGATTACAAACGCGGAGACATGAAAACGTTATCGACCATTGGACAAATAGGGTATGTATTATGCAAATTGATCTAACCATGTGTACAAGTGACTAGTTTCTGTGTATAAGAGCATGTTTATCCCTAAAACCCTTTTAGGGTTTCTTAATTTTTTTTTTTTTTTTTGTTTTAGTTTAAATTAAAAAAAAAAAAAAAAAAAAAAAGTGCATCAATCGCGAGTCGTGACGTGTCAGTGGGATCCGTGAACAGTGCAAGAAACCCTCCAAAATCGGTTCTTATTTCATAGTTTCTAAAACTGTTTCTTACACTGTTCACGGGTCCCACATGTTTGTGGGACCCGCGAACAGTGTAAGAAACCCTTCTAAGACACCCGGATAAACATGGTCTAAGACCAGCGCAATGTCCAGTCATCTTACCATAAAAGACTACTAGTAATCTTATCTACAATATCTTACACATTGCTACATGTGTAACGTGATGATGATAATCTTACCATAAAAGACTTCTAATAATCTTATCTTTTAATCGATAGACCTACGTTCAAGCAGGTTAATTAAGACACGTATTTTGATTGATTAAAAGAAACCGAGTCAAAGGAGAGCCTATAAAAGCGGCCTTGTCTTCCTTTTTTCCATCATCAACCATTGATTTCCTCTCCATATTTTTTTTTCTTCTTCTTATTTATATATTCTTATTCTTCCACAAGAAGAAAAGAGAAAACATTCCAGTAATAACATTTTCTTCACACCTCTTCATATATATATATATATATATACTTGTGTGTAATTGTGTGTATTGATATATATATATTATATAATCACAAGTTGGTGGCAATGGCGGGGAACGGAAACGAAAACGCTGATGGAGACTTTAGTTTCTCGGCTGCGGCGGCGCGTGATGCGCTTCCTAGGATCACGACGGAGAAGGGAGCCAAGCCTTCAGACGTGTGTCACGATGACACTGCATCGCGGGTAAATTTTCAGACCATAGACGAGCTCCACAGTCTCCAGAAGAAACGATCTGCTCCCACCACTCCTCTCAAAGAAGGAGGTGGTGTAGTGATGGGAACCAGTGGCCCTACCACTCCTTCCTCCGGCGAGACCATGCTTCAATCCGTCAGGTGTGTACATTCGTTATCCATGGAATCATTCCATCGTTTTGCATGTTACCCAATCAGGGACCAAAAGACATTTCTCGGTCGATAATAATATTACTATATGAAATTTTGATAAAACAATAGTAACGAACGGGCATCATCATTCTCGGTCTGTTAACCGAGTTATTAACTCATGATTTAATATTTATTTTTATTTTTAATATTTTTCGACTAAAAGACCGCTCGTTTTGCATTATAAAAACATCATTACTATTCCATCGTTTTGCATGTTACCAATCAAAGATCAAAAAAAAATTCGGTTAAGAGACAGGTCTTATATTTCTTACTTTTTTTAATGTATAAATCGGCAGTGCATCGTTAGCTTCGTTGACGAGAGAGACAGGACCAAAGCTAATCAGAGGAGATCCCACGTCGGCAGCGAAAGTGGCACACGTGCCACACACTCCTACGTCAGCTCCAGCTGCTGACGTCAGTGACAGCGGCTTGAAATTCACTCATATCCTCCATAACCTCTCTCCCGCCGGTAACCATCCAAAAACGCCACCAGTTTCCATTAACAATATTTTTTTTTTTTTTTTTTGTCACAACCATTAACAATATTTCATTACACGTTTTTAAATGGAACACAAAAGTCACGTTTTGAATTTTACGATTTGCAGAACTATACGAGCAAGCGATAAAATATGAGAAAGGATCGTTTGTGACATCGACCGGTGCGTTGGCGACGTTGTCGGGAGCCAAAACTGGTCGGTCTCCTAAAGACAAGCGTGTGGTTAAGGATGAGACAACTGCTTCCGACCTCTGGTGGGGAAAGTAAGTCCCTCTCTATCTAACATTTACATAATCAAGATCACCAAATATATTTTAAAGTTGAAAACTCTACACTGATATTGTGTTATTATTGGATGTAAAAAAAAGAGAGAGATATGGTGTGTTATTATTAAATATAGATCAAATGATTTACGTTACATTTTTTTTTATAACAGAGGATCACCAAACATTGAAATGGATGAAAAAACATTTTTGGTGAACCGAGAAAGAGCTGTTGATTACTTGAACTCTTTGGACAAGGTAACTCATCCAAACTGTTAGATTCAGATTTGTTATGTGTTTCCAACTTAAAACAATTAATGATTAATGGATTGATCTTAATTTTTTATACCTGATTATGAAAGATTATATTAATTAGAAATTTAGAATATTTAGGATCAAGTCGGGTTTGAGATCTGAACTCTGATACCATATTAGATTCATACTTGTTATGAACTTCCAACTTAAAACTGATTGGTGATAATGAATTGACTCTAACCCTTTATAATATTATTTAGTGTTCTTTAGAATTCTCGATGTGGGATACAATATCTCTAATACAAACAAACATTAAAGATTGTATTTAAAATTATTTTGCACTATTATGTTAAAAAAATCATTGGTTATAATTTTATCCTACGGTCAGGTGTTTGTGAATGACCAATACTTAAACTGGGACCCAGAGAACAGAATCAAAGTGAGAATAGTATCAGCAAGAGCATACCATTCACTTTTCATGCACAACATGTGTATCCGTCCAACACCTGAGGAGCTAGAGAATTTTGGGACACCCGATTTCACCATCTACAACGCTGGAAAATTCCCATGCAACCGTTACACTCATTACATGACATCATCGACTAGTGTCGACATAAACCTAGGGAGAAGAGAGATGGTGATACTAGGGACACAGTACGCTGGTGAAATGAAGAAAGGTCTCTTTGGTGTGATGCATTATCTGATGCCTAAGAGAAAGATTTTGTCACTTCATTCCGGTTGTAACATGGGCAAAGATGGAGATGTTGCTCTCTTTTTCGGTTTATCTGGAACCGGTAAGACTACATTGTCGACCGATCATAACCGGTATTTGATTGGAGATGATGAGCATTGTTGGAGTGATGCTGGAGTCTCGAACATCGAAGGTGGCTGTTACGCGAAATGTATTGATTTATCGAGGGAGAAAGAGCCTGATATTTGGAATGCTATCAAGTTCGGAACTGGTACGTACATTATTATAACAAAACTCTTTCTTACAACCCTAACGTGTATCTCACGTTTTTGTGGGGACAGTTTTGGAGAATGTTGTGTTTGATGAGCACACGAGAGAAGTGGATTATAATGACAAGTCGGTGACCGAGAACACACGTGCGGCTTATCCGATTGAGTATATACCGAACTCGAAGATACCGTGCGTTGGACCACATCCTAAGAACGTGATCTTATTGGCTTGTGACGCCTTTGGTGTGTTGCCTCCCATTAGCAAGCTGGATCTTGCTCAGACTATGTATCATTTCATCAGTGGCTACACTGCTCTCGTAAGTCTATCATCATCATCATGCAAGACATAACCAACCATGACTTTTAGGTTGATAAGCAACGAATTTTTGGTTTTATAGGTTGCAGGAACAGAGGAAGGAGTTAAGGAGCCAAGAGCGACTTTCTCGGCTTGTTTTGGTGCTGCTTTCATTATGCTTCACCCAACCAAATACGCAGCTATGTTAGCCGAGAAAATGCAAGCTCAAGGAGCAACCGGTTGGCTTGTTAACACCGGCTGGTCCGGTGGAAGGTACTACCCATCCATCTCTACTTCAAGGTTCTCAAAACATTTCACAATAAAATATTAAAAACTTTGTACTGTTGATAAAATTGCAGCTATGGAGCTGGAAGTCGGATCAAGTTGGCGTATACAAGAAAGATTATTGATGCTATACATTCAGGAAGTCTCTTGAATGCAACATATCATAAAACAGAGATTTTTGGTTTGGAGATTCCTAATGAAGTTGAAGGAGTGCCTTCTGAGATTCTGGAACCTATGAATGCAGTAAGTTAGAGAGAAAAAATAAACAAAGAAATTATTAGTAGTATTTGTTATGGAATGAGTATAATAACCCATAATAAATGAAATGTGTGTGTGTTTTGGTGCAGTGGGAAGACAAAGAGGCTTACAAGGACACATTGCTTAAGTTGGCTGGTTTGTTTAGAAACAATTTTGAGACATTCACTAGTCATAAGATTGGAGATGATGGCAAATTGACTGAAGAGATTCTTGCAGCTGGTCCAAACTTCTAAAGTGATGAAGTTGATGAGGGACCAATCATGTTTAAACATAAATAAAAGTAAAATATAGATTATATGGTAATTTAAAATAAAGTGAATAATGTTGAGTAGACGAATTTCAAGAAAGCCCCATTTGTTTGGTGGCTCGTTTGTTTTTCTGTCATATTTTTGTTCCAATTGAAATGAGAACTATTCTTTTGTTTTCTTTCACAAATGTTCTATCCAAAAAAACAAATGTTCAAGCATGATTTTAGTTATTGTATTGTTGATGTAAGTTTCCTATAAATAGGATTTGGCAGACTCAGAAAAGTAAATTATGATTTGCAGAACAGAGACCTATAGTGCTGCAACAATTACACATTTATAAGAAGAAAACAATTTCCCATCCATCAAACAAGGAGAATCTCTATAAAGACTGAAAAGGATAAAAAAGCAAAATTTTATTCTAAAAATTAGTTTTATGTACACCAAAGAAATTAAGAAGCACAGGAGAAGAAACTGAATCAAATGAATTGTAGTTCAACTGAACGAATGTGGAAGAAAAAAAATCTAAAGAATTATTTGTTGGTAGAAGAAAAAAATGATAAATGTCTTCAAAAATTTAGACGGGAGCAGAGTTGTTGCCTGCTTTGGTTTCCAATTTCTCTGCTTGTTCTTCGACCTCATCATCTTCACTCTTTTCATTAGACCGGTCCACACTATTCATAAATATCCCTGCAAACAAATAAACATGATTTTCTTAGAAAATTATACATACATATCATCAAGCAAGAAGAAAAAAAGAATCTCAAGGTACTAACCAATGCCCCATATAATAGCTGCTAGGAAGAGGATTGAAGTTATTATAAGAGTTGATGTCCTCCAGTTTTTGAGACGATCCTGCAAAAATATAAAACATTTTGAGGTTGGTTCATAAATCTTATTCTGAAAAGTTAAAAGTTATATTAAGACATTTGCAAACCTGCATTTTTCCATATAGTGGAGAAGAAGGAACATCGCCTAAGATATGGATCAAAACAGTTGAAGAAGCCATTGATAGTGGTCTCAAGTTTGGTCTTACGCAATGTAGACACACAAAGTTAACCGGAGCCTGCATAAAGAAGAAAGAACACACATTGTTTTAAGCTCACATGCAACTGTAAAAGAAAGAAACAGGAGAAAACCCTTACCTGTGGTGCAAAGATTAAGATTTCTCCCACTGCGAATAGACCGATGAATGCATACATATTCTTCATGCAGAAAGCAGCGAAACAAAACGCTGCCCCGAATAAAGTTGATACCGCAAGTAGCTGTAAATAAAAACAATCAAGTAATGATAAAAGGATTATTCATTGTAAATTTGCAATAATAAAAAAAGGAGTTCAGTGAGAGTTTTTTGTTACCTTGAAGGTGTTTGGAAGTGTAGCGTTGATGCGATCAAGCACATAGCTTCCGCCTAACGTTCCAATGATCCCACAGATGATGGTAAGGCCTCCAAAAACCATATCTGCGTTTTTCATTTGGTAGATACCAAAACCAGCTTTTGGTCCCCAATATGAGTAAGCTCCGATTACAAAGTTGTAGGTGATGTAGCCAAGAACGTTTACTATAAATACTTTCTCGCTGAATAAAGCCTTCATGTCTTTTCCAAATACGACTACAAGATTCTGACTCTTGGATCTGTTCCCCACAAAAAAGAAAAGTATTAAAATGTTAGTGTGTATAGGGACAGAACAGTGAAGAGAGGAGAGAGTAGGCTAACTCACTTGGGGGTTACGGTTTTGATTTGGGAAGCTTCTGCATGTGTAAGAGCCACCGTTTCAATAGAAGATGTAGAGGGTTTCTTCGATTCTTTAGCAGCAAAACCTATTACGCATAGAGGAAGAACATATTAATCCAGAAAGTAACTATATGGTTATAGCAGAGAATGAAAAGATTAGAGCTTACCTTTGAGCTGTGGTGGATTGATACAAAAGGACAACACAACAAAGAAAGCCATTGCGATTGCTTCAATGTAAAACGCCCAACGCCATCCAAGATGGTTTCCAACCTGAACGTTAAAAGTAAACAAATATATAAACTTAAAACACTTGAAATAAACAGAGAATAGGGTCAAAGCATTATGCTTACATATCCACCAAACACGTAGCCAAGAGCAACTCCTGCTGGTATACACATGTAGAACAGTCCAAGCCAGAGATTTTTCTGGAAAGAAAGAATAAAAAAAAAGGACAACAAGTTTAGCAGAGGAGAGTAGAAGGAAAACAAACAAGAATATCAGTAGTAATGGGAAACTAACACGTGCAGCAGGAGCGCTATCATCGATGTAAGGTGCTGCAAGACTAATGAAGGAAGCCTCACCAACCCCAACAAACCTGTTTAAGGAAAAGATATTACTACTTTCAAAATAAACAAACAGAAGAGATTCGAATGAATTGCAAACGAGTGAGAGAGACTGACATTCGGAAAACAGCAATCATCCAGAAGTTGTAAGAGAAGCCGCAACCAACAGCAGCGAGAGTCCAAACAGTTAGTCCCACTCCAATTAGTTTAAAAGGAGTGAACCTGCAAGCAATCATATAAATCAAAAACACTTGACTTTTTTAACTAACACTACAGATTACAAAATAAATAAAAAAAGGTTAAACCTTTTAGAGAGAGCAGCGAAGATTGGAGAAGCAACAAGAAGACCAACCATAAACGCAGAAGACAAAAGACCATCTTGAAAGTTGCTTAAGCTAAACTCTCCTCTGTATCAACAACACAAAGTTTAAGTCTTTTGTAATCGAATACTTAGAAATCATTAGAAAAAAAGAAAAAAAAAGAAAGTCTTACTGAATGCCAGTGCCAGCAGAGCAAAGGCCTTTGGAATCACAACTTCTTGAGCTTCCGTTAACACCATTACTCGCAATCACTCCTCGATCCACGTAATTGATCAGGTTCACTATACACAAGATCGCAACGAATCTACAAAATACAATCCCTCACCAGTTAAAAAAAAAGATTGAAACCTATTAACAGAGATTCAAAATCACGAAGTTCTCGCCTTCAAAAACAACTTTATGGAACCATAAAAAATCAAAATCCTAGATTTCATAATTCACACAGACCACACTTTGATCGTGAGATAAAATCACTATCGTCATCATCATTAATCGTATTAAAAAAAGATGGAACTTTATTAATACCTTCCAGGAGTCCAAAATCGTTTAGTAGCGGCGGTCACCGTCGAAGCAGCAGCTGAAGCTATAGCCGGAGAATCTCTCTGGTCACCATAATTCGTCATTATCTCTTTTCGCTATTTCACACTCTGTCTTTTCTTTTACTAATTTATATATACTTAAGTATTATATACAGCTCTTTTATTCGTAAATCCGATTCCTGTTTTGATAAGTATATTCTCTTAACAACTTCAAATTTTTTAAAATCTCAGCGATATCTTCTAAAAATTAGTTCAAACAGTAACTTAGCAATCTAAAAAAAATTCGCTATTTTTAGGTATAATGTGAATAACCGATTGAACTAGATTTGAAGAAACTGAACTGTAAAATTTAAGTTGTTATTGATTTGACTAAGATGTAAATTTATAGGTCTAAATTTTTTTACAGAAATTTTTATTATTGTTATGTTGGTTGTACTGGCAAGGTTTTGGTCTTTAAAATAAAAAAATAAAACATACATTAAGTTTATACAAAATAATTATTTTATATTAATAATTACAAAATAAATTATCAAAAATTTACTATTATTTAGTAATATAAATATATTTATATTATTTAAAAAATAAATATTTTATAAATTTATTTAAAATTAAATAAAGTTATGTATAATTTTTTAATAGTAAAAATTAATATCTAAATAGCAATAAATTTTATCTATAGTTATCTAATTTATTTGATATTATACATGTTTTTATTTTACAGATGGTACTATTTAAATAATAAATATGTAGAATTTTTGACTAATATACATAAAATACATTTTAAGTTATATAAATAAAAGCCAAATTATGAATGGAATACAGTTTTTATGTAGGCTTTAGACTCTAAAACTAAAGCTAAATTATGATTAAAAAGATTTGATAATTTAAATATAAATAAAAATAAAGAAGTAAGATAAACCTTAACCAATCACTTTTAATGTTTACATTTACCCAATGTTAGTTGATAAATAATCAAAATGTCTTATTTTTATATTAACATCATAACATACACATGTAAAAAAGCATCATGACATACAATTGCTATTTTATCGTAAATCAATCTAATTCTAATTTTAGTTTGGAAAGTATATTCTAACAATTTCTGATTGTCAAATTGATTATAATTTTTATTTAGTTATTATTACTTAATCACAATGATATTTTCTTAGTTTCCAATTTTTCATTTTTTAAAAATTATAGAATGATAGAAAATAAGAAAATAATTCAAACAGTAAAAAGTTATTTTTATGTTGTTGACAACTAACAAATAAATAATTTAAATGATTTGATTGAGCTAGATTTGTAGAAATTTAACTGTAAAATTTATGTTATTGTTGATTTGATAATAGATGTAAATTTATAGATGTAAAATTTCCTACTGATATTTTAGGAATGGTTATATTGGTTGTATCTATAAATTTTTGGCCTTTAAAATAAAATATGAGATATGTGATATATATACAAAATAATTATTTTATATTAATAATAACAAATTAAATTATCAAAAATTTACTATTATTTATTATAATATATAAATGACATTTATATTATTTAAAAATCTAAATTTTATTAAAATTATCTAAAATTAAATAAAAATTATCTATCTTTTTATAAAATAGTATAAGTTAATATATAAACGTCAATAAATTTTATCTATATTATTTAATTTATTTGATATTATTATACATGTTTTTCCATTTTATAGATTGTACAGTTTAAATAATAAATATGTATGATTTTTGACTAATATACATAAAAAGGTTTCTTTATTTCTTTGTTGTAGTTATAGAAATAAAAGCTAAATCATGAATGAGAAAAATTAGTACATTTTTTATGTGGACTTTAAACTTTAAAACTAAAGCTAAATTATGATAATAAAGATTTGATAAACTAAAATAAATAAAGTAAAAGAAGTAAAATATATACAGCTCTTTTTATTTGTTAAAATAATTCTGATTCCTATTTTCATTAGTAAGTATATTCTTTCTTAACAACTTTAAGATATTATCAAAAATCAGTAAGTTGTTTATTCTTTCTATACAATTCTTTTTTCTCAGTGTTTGATTTTCCATTTTATAAAAATCAAACACAATGATACTAAAAAATAGAAAAATAGTTCAAACAATAGGTTGACAAAATAAATTAACAATCAAACAAGAAACAACTATTTTTAGTTCTTTGACAACTAAAAAATAAATAATGTAAATAATTGATTGAACTGGATTTGAATAAATTTAACTTGTATATGTTGTTGTTGATTTGACTATAGATGTAAATCTATATATGCAAATTTTATACTGAAATTATTATTATAGTTATGTTGGTTGTACCGGTAAAGTTAAGGTCTTTAAAATAAAAATGTGATATATATTATGTATATATAAAATAGTTATTTTATATTAATAATAAGAAAATAAATTATCAAATTTTTACTATTATTTAATATAATATATAAATAACATTTATATTATTTAAAAATTAAATATTTTATAAAATTATTTAAAAGAAAAAGTTATGTATATTTTTAAAAAATTGTAAAAGTTAATATCTAAATATAAATAATTTTTATCTATAATTATCTAACTTATTTGATATTATACTTGTTTTTTTATTTTACATATGGTACAATTTAAATAATAAATATGTAGAATTTTTGACTAATATACATAAAAGTATTTCTTTATTTTTTGTTGTAGTTACATAAATAAAAGCCAAATCATGAATGGGAAAATTTAGTACAGTTTTTATGTAGATTTTAGATTTTAAAACTAAAGCTAAATCATGATTAGAAAGATTTGATAATTTAAAAATAAACAAATTTAAAGAAGTGAGATAAACTATAACCAATCACCCTTAATGTTTACATTTACTCAATGTTAATTGTGAAACAATCAAAATGCTTTATTTTTATATTAACATCATAATGTAAAAAAGTATCAAGACATACAATTGTTATTTATTCGTAAATCAATCCAATTCCTATTTTGATTTGGAAAGGAAATTTAAACAACTTACGATTTTCAAACTTATTATGATTTTTATGTAGTTACTATCACTTAAAATCACAATGATATCTTCTAATTTCTGATTTTTATTTTCTAAAAAATCAAACATAATGATAGAAAAAAAGAATATTATCTAAACAATAAGTTGGCAAAAAAAAATCAAACAGTAAAAAGCTATTTTAGGTTGTTGACAACTAACATTATTTCGTTATTCCAACTAACTCTAGATTTATATAGTAGACAAGTGAATAACGTCATTATAGTTAAAATCAATTATTTAAAAAATTTAACTTATACAACCAGGACTTTTCACCCTTTTATACAAAATATTGTTTTACAGTGGAGCTCAAGCTTCATGGAGATCGTTAACCCAAATCAAAAACAATCGTCTTAGCTTCGATTAAATATTATGGTGCATGGTCACGATGGTTTCACCATTATGGGTTGTACCTTACGTTAAGGGTCATTCGGAGATCAACTATAACAAAGTTCAGATTTGACTGCTCTCCCAATCCTAATCACATTAAGAGTAGTCTCTTGGTTAAAAGCTTAAGCTGATCTCTGTTGTGGTGGGAATTATAATTAACAAACTACCATACTTTACTGATCGTCGAATAATATATTGTCGTTCTATTATATTACATTACAAAAATCCAAATGATTATAGTTTGAAAAATATATAAATACATAGTTACACCAAATCTCTCTATATATATATATGTTTACCGATATGCATTACAGGACCCCCGGCAAGAAGATTGACCAAAGACATGAGACTGAGACTCCCAGTGTTGTTAGGAAACCAAACCAATCCAAATCTCAACTTTTCTTCTTCTTCACTACTTTCACAGGCTCTTAATGGAAGTATATGCAGAGATGTGAACGTCACAGCACAAGTCTTTCTTCATTGCTTCCGTTATCTTTAACTCCCACAAGTTCTGATCCTCCTTCTGCAAATTATCCATCATTTACACAGATCCAATCTAGCGTATAAATAATATAATATTTACTAAAATGAATCGCTGCTTAAAAGTGGGAAAGGTTACTACTCACTATAAGATCCAATGCTTGGCCTAAGGACATTCTTCCGAATAAAGAATTGATAAAGTTAGCAGTGGTGGCCTCTCGTTCATGTGTTCCAACATGCCTGAAACAAAGACTTGCTGTAATATTCTTGTTTTCTAACTGTCTTTGGGCAAAAGACATTCATACTCAGACATATTCTTACCCGGTTTGGGGGTTTAGTTCGATTGGAGCTGTTCCGTACTTCAACGCCTTCAGCTGCACCATGACAAGACACAGAGCTATATGAGAGAAAAGATTTTGTTGATTACAATCTGACAGAGCAATGATGGAGTTTTGGAAACATACAGGGACTTGGAGAAGTGGATCTTGGAAGAAGTTTAGACAAAGCATAATGTCTGCTCCCGCATAAATCAAATGAGAAACAGCTTCACTGCTTCCTGTCACAACCTTGAGATTTCCTCCCTGTTCAAGATTATACACAAACATCTCGTTTTCTGAGTGAGGAAGATGATAGATGAAAGAAACTGACAGAAAAAATTAATGCAAGAATCTTTACTACGTTACCTCAGTTTCATCTTGAGTTTTCTCCAGTTCCTTGATTATCATCTCATCTTCATTCATTATCATTATAACAAACTGTTTTTATGTTAACAAAGGAAAAGAAAAGACTTAGTTAGATTATTGGGAAGTGTATTACAAATCCGCAGAAAGAGAAAAAGATGGAGCAATTTGAAACCTGGACATCATTCTTTTCTGTACTACGAACAAGTGACTTCAATCTCTCAAAATCAACATCTGATATCTCTGAGAAGATGCACCCTACCTTAAAAGACAAGTAACACACTTGTAATAAGAGGTCATGGTGAATGCATTCATAGCTTTGATCTTTTAGAAAAAGAAAAAAAAAACACTAGAAAGCCAGAAAACACATACAATGGTGGTTGAAGCATCCTCCACTAAACCGAGTTGACGTTGCAATTCAACTTTGCATATTGACTTTCCACGTAAATCTTCATTACTGTAGTTTTCAGGGAGATAAACATCTATTGAAGGATCCCACCTTGAGTTGTCCAACCCAAAGGGAGCAAAGAACAACTTCTCCCTAGATTTTAATTAAAAAACAAATACAATTATCAATATTAATGATGAGTATTGTTTAAGATAAGCTAGAAAAGTTTCAGGAGCTTACTTGTGAACCGCTAAAGTTGGTTGGAGACCAGGGATTGATTTATAATGGAGTGTCCTACCCTCAGAAGGCGAGGATGAAATTATTACAACTTTGTTTGAGTAGACAATACCACCCTAAGTAAGAACAAAGCAAAGACAATGTGAGAACACGAGTATAATAAGAGAGATAACTCTTCTGTACTGTATACCTTCAATATATTAACCACTTGTGGATTCGTGTTATCTTGTAAGCGATCAGCACGGTGAAGACTAGCTGGATCTAGTCCACATAGCTCCAGCTTCTCAGGAGGCACAAGACACTAAAATACACACACAAGACCGTATATGCTATACAGAAGTTCTTAACTGATCTTGCCAATGTAGAATGTATAGAACACAAAGGGGAAGAAAAGAAAAGAAGCAAAGTGGCTTGCCTTCGAGTCAAATCCTTGGTATGTCAAGAGTATTCTAGTACCTTCAAGTCCCTACAGGATTCGCATAGAGACTGCAATAAGAACACTAAGGCTTGATGGTGATTCTTAAACTATGAACTCTGAAGTTTACCTGATTAACAAAAACATCCCAAAACAACGGTCCAACTATTGCAGTTTGCCAGTTGTGTATGTGCAACACATCAGGCTGCTTCCCAGATTTTGCAATGTAATCCAACGAAGCACGAGAAAAGTAGGCAAATCTGATTTCATTAACAGGATTAAATAAAACAAACCAGTCTATAACGAATAAAAGGTCAGATCAAACTAGTGGAAGCACTGACCTATCAACATCGTCTGGATAGCCATACACTTTATCACGGCTAAACATTGAACCGTAATACAATGGTTGAATAAGTGTCACTCCTATTCCAGAGACAACTCTGCAATAAACTGACCATTAAGTTCAGGAATAAATAGGAATATCAAGTTTTCAACAACTCACTCACTCACCCATTCCATATTCGGTTAGCATGTAGCTGACCATTGAAATAAGAATACACATCAGCTTCGATTTCTCTAAGCCCTTCAACTTCGTCCAAATCAAGTGTAGAGTATCTATTAACGAATAAGATTTTGCTTCAACAACTGAAGTTGGTGACAATAGAAATTATATGTATTTCTAAAAGGCATTATTACTTTGGCAGTATAACTTCAACCACGTAGCCCTTTCCTTGGAGTGCACAAGAGAGTCCAGTAATATATGAAGCCAAAGGTCCAACGGAAACTAGTGGATCCATCTCGGTGCAAATATGAATCACGTGGAGACCATTCCTGGAACCAAAGCATAAATTTAACATCCTACTCAAAAGACTGAAACTAAACTAAACTTAGAATAGTCACCTTTTTCCTTTATTTGGGAACCCTCTAAGCTCAGCTAGAACTTGGGCATCTCCCTGTTGCAGGACATCAAGAGGAAACTCAGAGATGTTCCCTTCATGCTCCCTAACAAGTTGTCTCATGGATGAAGCTTCTTCAATACCAATCATTCCATTGATCACCATTGAATCAATACGGAGAAGTAACTCCCATAATAGAGATGACTTATCTGCTTATTATACACATTGTTAAACATTAAAAAAGACTAGTATCACTATCACATCACACCACACACAAACACAAGTCAAAAAAAAAAAAAATAGAAACCTTTCTTGATTACAATCTGACTTTCTTCTTCCAGTTGGTTTAACCTCTCTAGCAACTCATCTTTCTCATTCTTCAGCTTCTCTAACTCCTCAACGGCAGCTAAGCGTTGCTTGTTTAAGTAAAGAATATCTAAACACACACAACAATGACGATACCATACCATACAATCAGTGAGTTAACTTTCAAAATATGAAAAACTATATTAAAAAAAAAAAAAAATTATACTTTGTTGAGCTTCTCTAAAGAGGTTCCATATATCCTTAGGTTTATCTTCTTTTATAACAGAAGACACTCCAAGTTTTTCCTGTTAAACTAACCCAGGTTATGTTCTGTAATAAATATAATCAGAGAAGATTAACCAAACAAAAAAAAAAACTAACCTGAGAAGAATTCTCAAACTCTTCACGCCCTTCTGATCTGTAACGAATACATAGAAAAATGTTACATCAACCAATGATCAAATGTTACTATTGACATGAAGAATTCGAAATCAACCTCAAACAATGGAGGTGGTGAGCCTTTCTATGCTGCTTAAGGTTCACTAATTGAACTTTCGAGGATGACCCAAGCGGCGTCAGATTCCGTATCAGTGGAAAATTCGCCGCTGATTGCATCGTTTGCAGAGTTCGAATCGCCGGCGATAATGCTAGTGTCACTTCGGAAAATTTGCCGGGGAACCGACAAAACAGAAGAAAAAAAAACAGCCGGAAAAGTTTGAATAGTACTCCTCTATTTATTACTATCTTCAACATTCACCCCGGAACTATCGTTACTTTCAAATCTCGCCCCATGACAAAGTAACGACAATAGTCTAAAACTGTTATTACTTCCGAAGCCCAGTTGTTGAGCCCATTAGAGCCCACTATATGAACAGTTTTCATCTCTGGGTCTATCTCTGTTGTAGAGATAAGTCAACACTTAAAAGAGTTAAATGTGTGACGTTATGATATACTCCCTCCGTCTCATATTATTTGTCGTTGTAGGGAAAAAATTTCGTTTCAAAATAAGTATCGTTTTAGAATTTCAATGCAAAATTCATTAATAAAATTCATAGGTAATTGTGTTTTTATTTTTCCATTGGTTGAAATATAGTTAGATGTATAGGTAATTGTGTTTTTATTTTAGAAATATACAAAATCATATGTTTTCTTAATATGTGTGAATAAACCTAGAACGACAAGTAATATGAAACGGAGGGAGTATAATAGTATGGACTAGCTGGAAACTTCAAATTTTAAAATAAATTTCTTAAATGTGATAACGTGATTTGGCGGACGAACTATATAAATAAGTATATAATCTAAAGATGGTATTATTAAGTTATTAACTATAATAGATTTATAACAAAACAAGAAGCTATAACGCAGCTAGCTAGACTGTGACGACAAACTTCCATCGATTATGGTATATTGTTAAGATGAACAAAAACTCTTTATTCGAAAAACTAAGACAGAGTATGCCAGAAAGTCTACAGCCTTTCCTAAGCCCTGCGACAACGATTCAATCTGCATATGAATGTTTGATTATGATTCATTAAATAGTCTCTCTAGTTTCATTTCTGTTATGAGTTTAACTTAGACTATGAAGTTATTTGATAGTGGGTGTAGTGTACAGAATGTTCATGACCTTAGATTGTTAGTAATGTGTTTGTGTCCCTTGAAATATTATGATCATTATTAGCTGACTCTTTGCTCTAGTTTCAATTTATAGAGGTTATAGAACCATACGACGGCTAGATTCTTCAAAACACACACCGAACATCGTTAAAAATGGATTTACCTCTTTACCGAAAATTCAAGCATTATAAATAGTTTTTTTCCAAACGTCGATCAAATCGAGTAACGGAAGACTATTAACACTTCTTTTACTACTGGACCAAGTCGATGTTGGTACCGACCAGCATTTATATATCTCTGCCTTGGATCAAATGAAATACTATACATTTTCAAGTATTGTTGATGTGTTATTAAGTTTTCATACAAATGAAGTAGCTCGTAGAGATAAGTTATGGGGATAGTTTCACTGGACCATATTTAAGTCCGTGATGGTCGGACTCAGAAACAGAGCGATGATGTGAAGATGACAAGTTTATGGTCCCATTTTTCGCTTGTATTGGGTACTGTTTTCACCTTTCAGATGGACCACTGCAAACAAAAAGGCTTTTGTTCTAATTTTTCAATTTCAAACCAAAAGAAATAAAAGAGAACTTTGTTTATACTTTCTATTGGTTTTATTTTCTTCATCATGCGTCGCTTTCACAACATGTTCTCTTTTACTACGTGGTTTTATTAAAAAAGCAAAACATATCCCTTCACAAATCTCATCTTTGTGCTTATGTCTCACACAAAACAATAACACTTTCAAACTCCCAACTTTTTTTTAATTACAAATAAAACAATGGCTCGTGAGCTTCATTCTTCTGTTTAAGCTTTGGTTGAACATTGTTTTACCATTCAAAATAGATTTCACATGATTAGCAAAAAGCTACGGAAATGGTCTAATCATTCTACTCATCTACTTTAGCCAAGATAATAATCAGAATATTTTTTTTGCTGGGCAAAGATTTAAAATCAATATTGTGTAATGAGTAAAAAGTAAAAACTAATACAGTAAGAATCCTTATAGAGATGTGCGTTTAAGGAGACAGAAAGGAACACTACACGAGACGATGCGATTAGAGGGTATAAACAAAAACAAAAACAGATAAACAAAAGCTTAGTAATGGATACAACGTGCTTCCATGGATGGATAAATTTATATTTGAGCTTTGGATTCTTCTCATAATAACTCTTAACCCAATGTGTTTCTCTTTATGCTTCATCTAGTAGTATTCTCAGTTTACTTCATTTTTTTGGTTTACTTAAATTTCAGTTCTCAAGGCAATTTTAAAATTCAAAGGTTGGAAATAGGGAAGAGAAAGCTCAAGTATAAAATCAAGAAACGAATCTCCTTAAGAGCATGATTAAAGGGGGTTCTTAGGGGGATGGGTCCCATGAATAGTGTAAGAACCGGTTCTTAAAACTCTTAAATAAGAACCGGTTCTTAAGAGTTTCTTACTTTGTTTACGGGTCCCACTGACACGTGGCGACCCGCGATTGGTTCGTTTTTAAAAAAAAAAAAAAAATTAAAAATCAAATTTAAAAAAATAAAATAAAATAAAAACAAAAAAAAACTAGAACCTCAAATGGGGTTCTAGGGTTAATCATGGTCTAAGCACCTACTTCCCACAACTTCCTCATCAAACCCACTAAGTTTCTTACATAAAGTTTCATTCACACATGCTCACCATATCAGATTTCGTAAATAAATAACCTTTCCGGATATGGTTTGTGATCTGGTTTAGATACCTAGACGTTTAGTAAGATGCAAAGAAAGTGAATTATTCTCACTAACCAAGTCTAAAACGAATATTTCAACTAAAAAATTCAACTGTTATTACGTTAAAATCAGTATTTGGTCAGCTGTCTGGTTAACATGATATATTCTAAAGTTTAGACACTGCATTTAAAATATTTCATATATGTATTTCATAGAAAGATCAGTGACAGTGAACTGTAGCAGCTGGCGTTGAAACCTCGTTAGCTGGATTACTTACTACTGCCTCCTTTCACACCAACAATTTACCATCCTACCCATAGACTCCTCTCTCTTCAGCTGCAGCCTGATGCATTTAATCGAACGGATTAGGAGACTTCCGTCATTTCACGTCTGGTTTGGTAATCCCCTCGTAACTAGGACTGGGCATTTTATCCGTTAAATTTGATTCGATTCGTTATTCGTTTCGATTCGATCCGAAAATTTCGAATATCCGTAAACTTTCGAAGCAAAGCAAATACTAAAAATCGATATCCGTTAAAATCGAAGCAAATCACAAATATTAAAATTTTGAGAAACGGATATCCGCTCCGATCCGACAATATATAAATACATGTATATCTTGATTATATTTAAAGTTTTAAATGTATAAAATTATATAATTATTATTCTAACATATAATTTGACAAATTTTATTTATATTATTACTTATATAAAAGTTTACATAAAAAAAAAACTAACATAGTATAACTTTTGTCTTAAGTTTTGTGCTATTATGATTATTAACTAAGTTTAAAAAACTTACAAAATATGTAGATTCACTACTTTTTTTAATTTTTATTTTATATATTATGCTAAAGAAATACTTTACAAAATAAATTTGTATCAAATTTTTAAGATTATTTGTATAAATCAAGACGGATGAGATATCCGTAAATATTCGTAAATATCCGCAAATATCTATTTATTTTCCGGATATCCGTTTTTCAGGATATCCGTATTTTTCCGAAGCAAAGCAAATCGGAAAATTAGATATCCATAACATACGAAGCAAATCACAAATACCTTCAAAAATCCGGATATCCGATCCGTGCCCAGCCCTACTCGCAACGCAACGACCAGTCCATTAAAGTTCAAGGTCAAGAATGTAATTTCATCTTCTCAGTCAAACTAATTGGCCAAAGTTTTTTTTTGGTTATTTTCCTACTACCAGCAATATTATTACTTTTTAATAATTATTAATCATTTGCAGAACCTTTTTCATGTAGCTTTTTTTTGAGAATTTTTTTCAAGTAGCTTTTATAGTTTTATACTTTTATGAGGATAAAATGTGAATTTATACTCCCATATTTTGATCATTTTTAATATATTTATACAACTGAGACGAATTTTATTATATGATCTGATTCCGTATATACCTACTGCCTACGTAGCTACTATGATTAAATAAATCACATTACACTCTATAAATAACCCTATAGGAATATTGTTTCCTTCATATAATATCGACAAAATCAGAAAATAAAAGTATAAAACACTTAATAATAGTAAAACGATCGCATTGTAACGTGAAAAGGCACAATTAAAAAAAACATAATAATTCACGGTCTGATTTTCGGACATATGGGCCCAACACATACGGCCCAATTACTATGTAAACCTCTCGCTTTACAGAGCTGGTCCTACGATTGGTAAACTTTTTGACTCAGCCATTGGATGATGCCCTTGGAGTGATAGCATCTGAACCGTTAAAGCATTATTGGGTTTAGAGCTTTTAAAAGCGTCATTAACTTACGTATGGGATTA
>MU107448.1:22379-33699 GCA_012274485.2 Sinapis alba
AGGCTAAACATGGATATCCTGATTAGAAAGAGGAATAAAACCTCTAACATACTCTTATGGGATTTATTCAACTTCATGGACACTCTCCACTGAATAATGATTCAAAATCAAGCTTCTTACATAGTGATTCATCCTGGTTCGATTAGAAGCTTGAAGAACTTGCCATATGTCCAAACAGGCTAAACATGGATATCCTGATTAGAAAGTGGAATAACTTCTTTAACATACCTCCTAAGGGATTTATTCACCTTCATGGACACTCTCCACTGATTAATGGTTCCAAATCAAGCTTCTTACATAGTGATTCATCCTTGTTTGATTAGAAGCTTGAAGAACCTGCCATATGTCCAAACAATCTAAACATGGATATCCTGATTAGGAAGTGGAATAACTTCTTCAACATAACTCCTATGAGATTTATCCAACTTCATGAAAGACTCTCCACTGATTAATGTTTCCAAATCAAGCTTCTTACATAGTGATTCATCCTGGTTTGATTAGAAGCTTGAAGAACTTGTCATATGTCCAAACAGGCTAAACAAGGATATCCTGATTACAAAGTGGAATAACTTCTTTAACAGGCGTCTTATGGGATTTATTCAACTTCATGGAAACTCTCAACTGATTAATGGTTCCAAATCAAGCTTCTTACATAGTGATTCATCCTGGTTTGGTTATAAGATTGAAGAACATGCGATATGTCCAAACAGGCTAAACATGGATATCCTGATTAGAAAGTGGAATAACTTCTTTAACATACCTCTTATGGCATTTATTCAACTTCATGAACACTCTCCACTTTTTAATGGTTCCAAATCAAGCTTCTAACATAGTGATTCATCCTGGTTTGATTAGAAGCTTGAAGAACTTGCCATATGTCCAAACAGTCTAAACATGGATATCCTGATAATAAAGTGGAATAACTTCTTCAACATAACTCCTATGAGATTTATCCAACTTCATGAAAGACTCTCCACTGATTAATGGTTCCAAATTAAGCTTCTTACATAGTGATTCATCCTGGTTCGATTAGAAGCTTGAAGAACTTGCAATATGTCCAAACAGGCTAAACATGGTTATCCTGATTAGAAAGTGGAATAACTTCTTTAACATACCTCCTAGGGGATTTATTCAACTTCATGGACACTCTCCACTGATTAATGGTTCCAAATCAAGCTTCTTACATAGTGATTCATCCTGGTTTTATTAGAAGCTTGAAGAACTTGCCATATGTCCAAACAGGCTAAACACGGATATCCTGATTAGAAAGAGGAATAAAACCTTTAACATACTCTTATGGAATTTATTAAACTTCATGGACACTCTCCACTGATTAATGGTTCAAAATCAAGCTTCTTACATAGTGATTCATCCTGGTTTAATTAGAAGCTTTAAGAACTTGCCATATGTCCAAACAGTCTAAACATGGATATCCTGATAATAAAGTGGAATAACTTCTTCAACATAACTCCTATGAGATTTATCCAACTTCATGAAAGACTCTCCACTGATTAATGGTTCCAAATCAAGCTTCTTACATAGTGATTCATCCTGGTTCGATTAGAAGCTTGAAGAACTCGCCATATGTCCAAATAGGTTAAACATGAATATCCTGATTAGAAAGTGGAATAACTTCTTTAACATACCTCTTATCGGATTTATTCAACTTCATGGACACTCTCCACTGATTAATGCTTCAAAATAAAGCTTCTTACATAGTGATTCATCCTGGTTTGATTAGAAGCTTGAAGAACTTGCCATATGTCCAAACAGTCTAAACATGAATATCCTGATTAGAAAGTGGAATAACTTCTTCAACATAACTCCTACGAGATTTATCCAACTTCATGAAAGACTCCCTACTGATTAATGGTTCCAAATCAAGTTTCTTACATAGTGATTCATCATGGTTTGATTAGAAGCTTGAAGAACTTGTCATATGTCCAAACTGTCTAAACATGGATATCCTGATTAGAAAGTGAAATAACTTCTATAACATACCTCCTAGGGGATTTATTCAACTTCATGGACACTCTCCACTGATTAATGGTTCCAAATCAAGCTTTTTACATAGTGATTCATCCTGGTTTGATTCGAAGCTTGAAGAACTTGTCATATGTCCAAACAGTCTAAGCATGGATATCCTGATTAGATAGTGGAATAACTTCTTCAACATAACTCCTATGAGATTTATCCAACTTCATGAAAGACTCTTTACTGATTAATGGTTCCAAATCAAGCGTCTTACATAGTGATTCATCCTGGTTTGATTAGAAGCTTGAAGAACTTGCCATATGTCCAAACAGGCTAAACATGGATATCTTGATTACAAAGTGGAATAACTTCTTTAACATATCTCTTATGGGATTTATTCAACTTCATGGACACTCTCCACTGATTAATGGTTCCAAATTAAGCTTCTTACATATTGATTCATCCTGGTTTGATTATAAGCTTGAAGAACTTGCCATATGTCCAAACAGGCTAAACATGGATATCCTGATTAGAAAGTGGAATAACTTCTTTAACATACCTCTTATGGGATTTATTCAAATTTATGGACACTCTCCACTGGTTAATGGTTCCAAATCAAGCTTCTTACATAGTGATTCATCCTGGTTTGATTAGAAGCTTGAAGAACTTGCCATATGTCTAAACAGTCTAAACAAAGATATCCAGATTAAAAAGTGGAATAACTTCTTCAACATAACTTCTATGAGATTTATCCAACTTCATGAAAGACTCTCCACTGATTAATGGTTCCAAATCAAGCGTCTTACATAGTGATTCATCCTGGTTTTATTAGAAGCTTGAAGAACTTGCCATATGTCCAAACAGGCTAAACACGGATATCCTGATTAGAAAGAGGAATAAAACCTTTAACATACTCTCATGGAATTTATTAAACTTCATGGACACTCTCCACTGATTAATGGTTCAAAATCAAGCTTCTTACATAGTGATTCATCCTGGTTTAATTAGAAGCTTGAAGAACTTACCATATGTCCAAACAGTCTAAACATGGATATCCTGATAATAAAGTGGAATAACTTCTTCAACATAACTCCTATGAGATTTATCCAACTTCATGAAAGACTCTCCACTGATTAATGGTTCCAAATCAAGCTTCTTACATAGTGATTCATCCTGGTTCGATTAGAAGCTTGAAGAACTTGCCATATGTCCAAACAGGCTAAACATGGATATCCTGATTAGAAAGTGGAAAAACTTCTTTAACATACCTCCTAGGGGATTTATTCAACTTCATGGACACTCTCCACTGATTAATGGTTCCAAATCAAGCTTCTTACATAGTGATTCATCCTGGTTTGATTAGAAGCTTAAAGAACTTGTCATATATCCAAACAGTCTAAACATGGATATCTTGATTAGAAAATGGAATAACTTCTTCAACATAACCCCTATGAGATTTATCCAACTTCATGAAAGACTCCCTACTGATTAATGGTTCCAAATCAAGTTTCTTACATAGTGATTCATCATGGTTTGATTAGAAGCTTGAAGAACTTGTCATATGTCCAAACTGTCTAAACATGGATATCCTGATTAGAAAGTGGAGTAACTTCTTTAACATACCTCCTAGGGGATTTATTCAACTTCATGGACACTCTCCACTGATTAATGGTTCCAAATCAAGCTTCTTACATAGTGATTCATCCTGGTTTGATTCGAAGCTTGAAGAACTTGTCATATGTCCAAACAGTCTAAACATTGATATTCTGATTAGAAAGTGGAATAACTTCTTCAACATAACTCCTATGAGATTTATCCAACTTCATGAAAGACTCTTTACTGATTAATGGTTCCAAATCAAGCGTCTTACATAGTGATTCATCCTGGTTTGATTATAAGCTTGAAGAACTTGCCATATGTCCAAACAGGCTAAACATGGATATCCTGATTACAAAGTGGAATAACTTTTTTAACATATCTCTTATGGGATTTATTCAACTTCATGGACACTCTCCACTGATTAATGGTTCCAAATTAAGCTTCTTACATAGTGATTCATCCTAGTTTGATTATAAGCTTGAAGAACTTGCCATATGTCCAAACAGGCTAAACATGGATATCCTGATTAGAAAGTGGAATAACTTCTTTAACATACCTCTTATGGGATTTATTCATCTTTATGGACACTCTCCACTGGTTAATGGTTCCAAATAAAGCTTCTTACATAGTGATTCATCCTGGTTTGATTAGAAGCTTGAAGAACTTGCCATATGTCCAAAAAGTCTAAACAAGGATATCCTGATTAAAAAGTGGAATAACTTCTTCAACATAACTTCTATGAGATTTATCCAACTTCATGAAAGACTCTCCACTGATTAATGGTTCCAAATCAAGTGTCTTACATAGTGATTCATCCTGGTTTGATTAGAAGCTTGAAGAATTTGCCATATGTCCAAACGGGCTAAACATGGATATCCTGATTAGAAAGTGGAATAACTTCTTCAACATAACTCCTATGAGATTTATCCAATTTCATGAAACACTCTCCACTGATTAATGGTTCCAAATCAAGCTTCTTACATAGTGATTCATCCTGATTTGATTGGAAGCTTGAAGAACTTGCCATATGTCCAAACAGGCTAAACATGGATATCATGATTATAAAGTGGAATAACTTCTTTAACATACCTCTTATGGGATTTATTCAACTTCATGGACACTCTCCACAAATTAAAGGTTCCAAATCAAGCTTCTTACATAGTTATTTGTCCTGGTTTGATTAGAAGCTTGAAGAACTTGCCATATGTCCAAACAGGCTAAACATGGATATCCTGATTAGAAAGTGGAATAACTTCTTTAACATACCTCTTATGGGATTTATTCAACTTTATGGACACTCTCCACTGGTTAATGGTTCCAAATCAAGCTTCTTACATAGTGATTCATCCTGGTTTGATTAGAAGCTTGAAGAACTTGCCATATGTCTAAACAGTCTAAACAAGGATATCCTGATTAAAAAGTGGAATAACTTCTTCAACATAACTTCTATGAGATTTATCCAACTTCATGAAAGACTCTCCACTGATTAATGGTTCCAAATCAAGCGTCTTACATAGTGATTCATCCTGGTTTTATTAGAAGCTTGAAGAACTTGCCATATGTCCAAACAGGCTAAACACGGATATCCTGATTAGAAAGAGGAATAAAACCTTTAACATACTCTTATGGAATTTATTAAACTTCATGGACACTCTCCACTGATTAATGGTTCAAAATCAAGCTTCTTACATAGTGATTCATCCTGGTTTAATTAGAAGCTTGAAGAACTTGCCATATGTCCAAACAGTCTAAACATGGATATCCTGAAAATAAAGTGGAATAACTGCTTCAACATAACTCCTATGAGATTTATCCAACTTCATGAAAGACTCTCCACTGATTATTGGTTCCAAATCAAGCTTCTTACATAGTGATTTATCCTGGTTCGATTAGAAGCTTGAAGAACTTGCCATATGTCCAAACAGGCTAAACATGGATATCCTGATTAGAAAGTGGAATAACTTCTTTAACATACCTCCTAGGGGATTTATTCAACTTCATGGACACTCTCCACTGATTAATGGTTCCAAATCAAGCTTCTTACATAGTGATTCATCCTGGTTTGATTAGAAGCTTAAAGAACTTGTCATATGTCCAAACAGTCTAAACATGGATATCCTGATTAGAAAGTGGAATAACTTCTTCAACATAACCCCTATGAGATTTATCCAACTTCATGAAAGACTCCCTACTGATTAATGGTTCCAAATCAAGTTTCTTACATAGTGATTCATCATGGTTTGATTAGAAGCTTGAAGAACTTGTCATATGTCCAAACTGTCTAAACATGGATATCCTGATTAGAAAGTGGAATAACTTCTTTAACATACCTCCTAGGGGATTTATTCAACTTCATGGACACTCTCCACTGATTAATGGTTCCAAATCAAGCTTCTTACATAGTGATTCATCCTGGTTTGATTCGAAGCTTGAAGAACTTGTCATATGTCCAAACAGTCTAAACATGGATATCTGATTAGAAAGTGGAATAACTTCTTCAACATAACTCCTATGAGATTTATCCAACTTCATGAAAGACTCTTTACTGATTAATGGTTCCAAATCAAGCGTCTTACATAGTGATTCATCCTGGTTTGATTATAAGCTTGAAGAACTTGCCATATGTCCAAACAGGCTAAACATGGATATCTTGATTACAAAGTGGAATAACTTTTTTAACATATCTCTAATGGGATTTATTCAACTTCATGGACACTCTCCACTGATTAATGGTTCCAAATTAAGCTTCTTACATAGTGATTCATCCTAGTTTGATTATAAGCTTGAAGAACTTGCCATATGTCCAAACAGGCTAAACATGGATATCCTGATTAGAAAGTGGAATAACTTCTTTAACATACCTCTTATGGGATTTATTCAACTTTATGGACACTCTCCACTGGTTAATGGTTCCAAATCAAGCTTCTTACATAGTGATTCATCCTGGTTTGATTAGAAGCTTGAAGAACTTGCCATATGTCTTAACAGTCTAAACAAGGATATCCTGATTAAAAAGTGGAATAACTTCTTCAACATAACTTCTATGAGATTTATCCAACTTCATGAAAGACTCTCCACTGATTAATGGTTCCAAATCAAGCGTCTTACATAGTGATTCATCCTGGTTTGATTAGAAGCTTGAAGAACTTGCCATATGTCCAAACAGGCTAAACATGGATATCCTGATTAGAAAGTGGAATAACTTCTTCAACATAACTCCTATGAGATTTATCCAATTTCATGAAACACTCTCCACTGATTAATGGTTCCAAATCAAGCTTCTTACATAGTGATTCATCCTGATTTGATTGGAAGCTTGAAGAACTTGCCATATGTCCAAACAGGCTAAACATGGATATCCTGATTAGAAAGTGGAATAACTTCTTCAACATAACTCCTATGAAATTTATTCAACTTCATGGACACTCTCCACAAATTAAAGGTTCCAAATCAAGCTTCTTACATAGTTATTTGTCCTGGTTTGATTAGAAGCTTGAAGAACTTGCCATATGTCCAATCAGGCTAACCATGGATATCCTGATTAGAAAGAGGAATAAAACCTTTAACATACTCTTATGGGATTTATTCAACTTCATGGACACTCTCCACTGATTAATGGTTCAAAATCAAGCTTCTTACATAGTGATTCATCCTGGTTTGATTAGAAGCTTGAAGAACTTGCCATATGTCCAAACAGTCTAAACATGGATATCCTGATAATAAAGTGGAATAACTTTTTCAACATAACTCCTATGAGATTTATCCAACTTCATGAAAGACTCTCCACTGATTAATGGTTCCAAATCAAGCTTCTTACATAGTGATTCATCCTGGTTCGATTAGAAGCTTGAAGAACTTGCCATATGTCCAAACAGGCTAAACATGGATATCCTGATTAGAAAGTGGAATAACTTCTTTAACATACCTCCTAGGGGATTTATTCAACTTCATGGACACTCTCCACTGATTAATGGTTCCAAATCAAGCTTCTTACATAGTGATTCATCCTGTTTTGATTAGGAGCTTGAAGAACTTGTCATATGTCCAAACAGTCTAAACATGGATATCATGATTAGAAAGTGGAATAACTTCTTCAACATAACTCCTATGAGATTTATCCAACTTCATGAAAGACTCCCTACTGATTAATGGTTCCAAATCAAGTTTCTTACATAGTGATTCATCATGGTTTGATTAGAAGCTTGAAGAACTTGTCATATGTCCAAACTGTCTAAACATGGATATCCTGATTAGAAAGTGGAATAACTTCTTTAACATACCTCCTAGGGGATTTATTCAACTTCATGGACACTCTCCACTGATTAATGGTTTCAAATCAAGCTTCTTACATAGTGATTCATCCTGGTTTGATTCGAAGCTTGAAGAACTTGTCATATGTCCAAACAGTCTAAACATGGATATCCTGATTAGAAAGTGGAATAACTTCTTCAACATAACTCCTATGAGATTTATCCAACTTCATGAAAGACACTTTACTGATTAATGGTTCCAAATCAAGCGTCTTACATAGTGATTCATCCTGGTTTGATTAGAAGCTTGAAGAACTTGCCATATGTCCAAATAGGCTAAACATGGATATCCTGATTACAAAGTGGAATAACTTCTTTAACATATCTCTTATGGGATTTATTCAACGTCATGGAGACTCTCCACTGATTATTGGTTCCAAATTAAGCTTCTTACATAGTGATTCATCCTGGTTTGATTATAAGCTTGAAGAACTTGCCATATGTCCAAACAGGCTAAACATGGATATCCTGATTAGAAAGTGGAATAACTTCTTTAACACACCTCTTATGGGATTTATTCAACTTTATGGACACTCTCCACTGGTTAATGGTTCCAAATCAAGCTTCTTACATAGTGATTTATCCTGGTTTGATTAGAAGCTTGAAGAACTTGCCATATGTCCAAATAGTCTAAACAAGGATATCCTGATTAAAAAGTGGAATAACTTCTTCAACATAACTTCTATGAGATTTATCCAACTTCATGAAAGACTCTCCACTGATTAATGGTTCCAAATAGAGCGTCTTACATAGTGATTCATCCTGGTTTGATTAGAAGCTTGAAGAACTTGCCATATGTCCAAACAGGTTAACATGGATATCCTGATTAGAAAGTGGAATAACTTCTTCAACATCACTCCTATGAGATTTATCCAATTTCATGAAACACTCTCCACTGATTAATGGTTCCAAATCAAGCTTCTTACATAGTGATTCATCCTGATTTGATTGGAAGCTTGAAGAACTTGCCATATGTCAGAACAGGCTAAACATGGATATCATGATTATAAAGTGGAATAACTTCTTTAACATACCTCTTATGGGATTTATTCAACTTCATGGACACTCTCCACAAATTAAAGGTTCCAAATCAAGCTTCTTACATAGTTATTCGTCCTGGTTTGATTAGAAGCTTGAAGAACTTGCCATATGTCCAATCAGGCTAAACATGGATATCCTGATTAGAAAGAGGAATAAAACCTTTAACATACTCTTATGGGATTTATTCAACTTCATGGACACTCTCCACTGATTAATGGTTCAAAATCAAGCTTCTTACATAGTGATTCATCATGGTTTGATTAGAAGCTTGAAGAACTTGCCATATGTCCAAACAGTCTAAACATGGATATCCTGATAATAAAGTGGAATAACTTCTTCAACATAACTCCTATGAGATTTATCCAACTTCATGAAAGACTCTCCACTGATTAATGGTTCCAAATCAAGCTTCTTACATAGTGATTCATCCTGGTTCGATTAGAAGTTTGAAGAACTTGCCATATGTCCAAACAGGCTAAACATGGATATCCTGATTAGAAAGTGGAATAACTTCTTTAACATACCTCCTAGGGGATTTATTCAACTTCATGGACACTCTCAATTGATTAATGGTTCCAAATCAAGCTTCTTACATAGTGATTCATCCTTGTTTGATTAGAAGCTTGAAGAACCTGCCATATGTCCAAACAATCTAAACATGGATATCCTGATTAGGAAGTGGAATAACTTCTTCAACATAACTCCTATGAGATTTATCCAACTTCATGAAAGACTCTCCACTGATTAATGTTTCCAAATCAAGCTTCTTACATAGTGATTCATCCTGGTTTGATTAGAAGCTTGAAGAACTTGGCATATGTCCAAACATGCTAAACATGGATATCCTGATTACAAAGTGGAATAACTTCTTTAACATACCTCTTATGAGATTTTTTCAACTTCATGGACACTTTCCACTGATTAATGGTTCCAAATCAAGCTTCTTACATAGTGATTCGTCCTGGTTTTATTAGAAGCTTGAAGAACTTGCCATATGTCCAATCAGGCTAAACACGGATATCCTGATTAGAAAGAGGAACAAAACCTTTAACATACTCTTATGGGATTTATTCAACTTCATGGACACTCTCCACTGATTAATGGTTCAAAATAAAGCTTCTTACATAGTGATTCATCCTGGTTTGATTAGAAGCTTGAAGAACTTGCCATATGTCCAAACAGTCTAAACATGGATATCCTAATAATAAAGTGGAATAACTTCTTTAACATAACTCCTATGAGATTTATCCAACTTCATGAAAGACTCTCCACTGATTAATGGTTCCAAATCAAGCTTCTTACATAGTGATTCATCCTGGTTCGATTAGAAGCTTGAAGAACTTGCCATATGTCCAAACAAGCTAAACATGGATATCCTGATTAGAAAGTGGAATAACTTCTTTAACATACCTCCTAGGGGATTTATTCAACTTCATGGACACTCTCCACTGATTAATGGTTCCAAATCAAGCTTCTTACATAGTGATTCATCCTGGTTTAATTAGAAGCTTGAAGAACTTGTCATATGTCGAAATAGTCTAAACATGGATATCCTGATTAGAAAGTGGAATAACTTCTTCAACATAACTCCTATGAGATTTATCCAACTTCATGAAAGACACTCTACTGATTAATGGTTCCAAATCAAGCGTCTTACATAGTGATTCATCCTGGTTTGATTAGAAGCCTGAAGAACTTGCCATATGTCCAAACAGGCTAAACATGGATATCCTGATTACAAAGTGGAATAACTTCTTTAACATATCTCTTATGGGATTTATTCAACTTCATGGACACTCTCCACTGATTAATGGTTCCAAATTAAGCTTCTTACATAGTGATTCATCCTGGTTTGATTATAAGCTTGAAGAACTTGCCATATGTCCAAACAGGTTAAACATGGATATCCTGATTAGAAAGTGGAATAACTTCTTTATGTGTAGATGAAGCAATAAGTAGATAAGGAGTTGAGTTACATCAATAAGAAACAAGTGTGAGAAAGAAGAAGAGATCAAAGCAAGAGAAGCACTCGGATGATCAAGGAATGATATAGTAGCTTGTCCGTACAGTTAGGTCAAGGAGTGACCTAACGTACCTTGCAAGACAAGCAAAGGCTTACCTTGAGAAGGAGGGAAGCTCACTTAAATCAGAATGAAAGGAGATGGTCGACAAAGAGGAAGGAGCCGAGAATGAAGAAAGTCACGGGTGGAGTTAAGGAAGAAGACCGTTGGCTCCTGTCCCTTTCCAACCTTGCTGGGCGCGCCTCTGCCATGGGTCAGACCTGCCACGGATCAGTCCTGCCACAAGCCAGGCCTCCTTTGTTTATTCTTTTCTCTAGTCAACTTGTATGCATTGTTTATTATATTGTTAGTCTATTTAAAGACATGTACCAAGTT
>MU107449.1:16612-52653 GCA_012274485.2 Sinapis alba
ACTGGTCCAAGAGGGATTGTAGTCATCTTGATCTATGTAGATGATATAATCATCACAGGCAGTGACAAACAAGGCATCAAAGAAACCAAGGTATTCCTAAAGTCTGTTTTTGATATTAAAGATTTAGGTGAACTCAAGTACTTCCTTGGGATTGAAGTATGCCGCTCTAAAGAGGGGCTCTTTCTGTCTCAAAGGAAGTACACACTTGATCTTTTAACTGAGGCAGGAAACCTTGGAGGAAGAGCAGCCAAAACACCATTGGAAGAAGGTTACAAAGTACTTAAAGAGGGGAGTTTGAGGACAAACCTTATGGTGATGTGAAGCAGTATAGGAGAATGGTTGGGAAACTCATTTATCTAACCACTACAAGGCCAGAGTACTGCTTTGCAGTGAACCAAGTCAGTCAACACATGCAGGCGCCTAAGGTTCATCATTGGAACATGGTGGAAAGAATCTTGAGATATCTGAGAGAGGCTCCTGGTCAGGGTGTATGGATGGCTTGCAATGGAAGCACAGAGATTGTAGGCTACTGTGATGCTGATTAGGCAGGAGATAGGTTGATAGGAGATCAACTACTGGTTATTGCACCTTCATTGGAGGCAACTTGGTAACTTGGAAGAGCAAGAAGCAAAAGATTGTATCATGCTCAAGTGCTGAAGCTGAGTATAGAGCCATGATGAAGCCCACAAACGAGTTGATTTGGATAAAGGGGTTGCTTGGAGACTTAGGCATTGAGACTACAACACCTATCACAATGCACTGTGACAATCAGGCTGCCATTCATATTGCCAGCAACTCAGTCTTCCATGAAAGAACCAAACATATTGAAGTAGACTGCCACAAGGTTAGACAGGTTGTGGAGAAGCAAATCATCCTACCTTGTTACACAAGAAGTGAATACCAGCTTGCTGACATTTTTACCAAGGCAGCAAGCACCAAAGTCTGTGAGTTCATCCACTCTAAGTTGGGATTCATAGACCTCACATCTCACTGACTCTTATAGCATGGAGACCTCTACTCTTTTTCCTTTGTGTGTTTTTGTCCCACTGGGTTTTTCACACTAAGATTTTAATGAGGGAGGTTCTTCATGTTTCCAAGCTTGATCAGTTCCTAGGATCAAGCTTGAGGGGGAGTATTGAAATGAAGAACCAAAGAGAAGAAGATGCATTGACAAGAGAAGATCAGATGCTGTGGTTACTTGAGAGAAAACACATTCCGTACAGTCTTGGATCACAAGTAACCAACTCTGCCCTAACTTGCCTTGAGAGGCAGGGAACTGATGTGATTTCGTCCAGAATGTATTCAGATGCTAAGAGGACTGTTGGAGAGGAGTTGGCAAGATTTGAATTCAAATAGAGAAGAATCACATGTTCTGAATGGGGAGAAGAGAGCTGTTAGGTGCTGTCACTTTCAGGCATCCAGAACTGATTTAAATAATGTATACCTTTGTTTATTATTTGTGTCACTGTCCCCTCTCTCTCTGGTTTCCCTATATATGTAATGTGCAAGCTGAGAAATTATATTAAGGAGAATAATCTCCCTTTCTCTCTCTTTTACTCTCAAATTCGTCACTCTCTCTCCTCCCTCTCTCTTACACTGTCCAGAATCATATTCTCTTGTTCTTACTCTGTTCTTCATTGTTCTTCACACAAATATCACCTAAACTCAATCATTCTCTTCTATTCTCCTCATATTGTCCCAATTCTAACACCTCATGGCTCTATATTCTGCTTCAGCACTTGAACATGAAACTACCTTCTGCTTCTTGCTTTTCCAAGTCACTAAATTGCCTCCAATGAAAGTGCAATACCCAGTAGTTGATCTCCTATCAACTTTGTCTCATGCCCAATCAGCATCACAGTATCCTACTACTTCAGTGCTTCCATTGCATCCCATCCAGACTCCTTGTCCTGGTGCCTCTCTTAGGTACCTTAAGATCCTCTCAACCATGTTCCAGTGATGAACCTTAGGTGCTTGCATGTGCTGACTGACTTGATTCACAGCAAAGCATATGTCTGGTCTTGTGATGGTCAGATAGATGAGTTTTTCAACCATTCTTCTATACTTCTTGACATCATCAAATGGAGTGTTTTCAAACTCCCCCTCTCGCAGCACTTTGTAACCATCTTCAAGGAGAGTTTTAGCTTGTCTTCCTCCAAGATCTCCTGCCTCACTCAACAGATCCATAGCATACTTCCTTTGAGACAGAAACAATCCTTCCTTGGATCTACGCACTTCAATACCAAGGAAATACTTGAGCTCTCCAAGATCCTTGATATCAAATACTGATTTCAGAAATGCCTTTGTTGCCTGAATCCCTTCCTTGTCACTTCCTGTGATTATAATGTCATCCACATATATCAAGATAACAACAATACCTTGTGGACCAGTCAGTGTGAAGAGAGTATGATCTGCCTCTGACTTTCTAAACCCTCTTCCATTCAGTGTGGTGCTTAGCTTGTGATACCAAGCCCTTGGTGATTGCTTCAGACCATAAATTGCTTTCTTCAGCCTTAACACATTTTCTGGTTTGACTAGATGCTCTAACCCAGGAGGAGGATGCATGTAGACCTCATCTTCTAACTCTCCTTGCAAGAAGGCATTCTTCACATCCATCTGCCATAAATCCCATTCCAAGTTAGTGGCAATTGAGAAAATGATTCTAATGGTGTGAAGCTTTGCTACTGGTGCAAAGGTATCAATATAATCCTCTCCATATGTCTGAGTAAATCCTCTTGCAACCAGCCTTGTCTTGCGCCTCTCNTTGAGAAAATGATTCTAATGGTGTGAAGCTTTGCTACTGGTGCAAAGGTATCAATATAATCCTCTCCATATGTCTGAGTAAATCCTCTTGCTACCAGCCTTGTCTTGCGCCTCTCCACCTTTCCATTAGCTAGGTATTTTATTGTGAAAATCCACCTGCTTGTTACTGCCTTCTTTCCTTTGGGAAGTTTAGCTTCAAATCGAGTATCATTGACTATCATTGCATTAGCCTCATTTCCAACAGACTCTTTCCACTCCTCATGCTCCATAGCTTCTTCATATGACCTTGGGATATACTCCTGATCTAATTCTCCAATGAAAACCTAATGTTCTTGAGGGTATTGAGCTAAAGAGCACACTGCCTGTATAGGATGAGCTACTGCCTGAGAGTTAAAGTAGACCCTTGTGTTGATCCAATTAGATGGATCCTTTCTCATCCTTGTGCTTCTCCTAAGAGGTTGAACTGCTTCAGGTTCTTCTTCCTCATCAGATTCTGCTTCAGGCTGTACTGTTTCTTGTTGTCCTTGTTGTCTTTCATCCTAATCATGAGTTTCTTGTTGATTCCCCCCTTCAGTATCAGGATGGACAACTTCTACAACTTCATCAAACCTATCTGCATCAACTACAGCTTCTGGACAAGGTGCAGCTTCAGGAGAATTCCTTCTTGTTTCTTGATTTGCCTGAGGCATGCCAATAACAAGACTCTCCAATATGATCCTGAGGTTTGTGGCTTTTTCTGAGGCTTGAGATAAATCCTTCAAATCATCCCAACTCTTCTCCTCATAGTATCCCTTTGTCTCCATAAACTTCACATATCTTGATAATAAACCCTTCTGGACATTGGATCATAGCACTTATAACCCTTCTGAGTTGGAGAGTAACCAATGAACATAGCTTTGGAGCTTTTGGCATCAAGCTTGTTCCTCTGCTCCCCTGGTATCAACACAAAACAGAGGCATCCAAACACACGCAAGTGATCCAAAGGTGGCTTAGTCTTGTTTAGGACCTCAAATGGAGACAGGTCGTGGAGAACTTTAGTTGGGGTCCTATTGATCAGATAACAAGAAGACATCACAACATCACTCCAGAATCTTTTTGGAACATTGGTGTGAAACATCATTGATCTTGCAACTTCCATCAAGTGCTTGTTCTTCCTTTCAGCAACTCCATTCTGTTGAGGGGTGTAAGGACAACTTGTCTGGTGAATAATCCCATGTTGAGCAAGGTATTGCTTGAATGCCTGACTTGTGTACTCTCCACCATTGTCTGACCTGAGTATTTTGAACTTGGCATTGAAGTGGTTGGAGACATGGGTCTGAAAATTCTTGAAAGCTTCCAACACTCTGTCCTTAGACTGAATTAGTGTCACCCATGTGTACTTGGACTTCTCATCAATGAAGGTGACAAAGTATTTGTGGTTCTCTTTGGACACACAAGGCGCAGTCCACACATCAGAGTGAACCAGATCAAAACATCTCTCATAGATAGTGCTAGACCTTGGAAAAACTGTCCTACAATGCTTCCCCAATATGCAAGCTTCACAATCATCATTCTTGAATACCATACCAGGAAGCATCAGGTTTAAGGCTCTAGTGTGAGGATGTCCCAGTCTAGCATGCCATAGAGAGTTGTCAACCCCAGTAGACTTACTGATCATGCACGGAGTTGAGGGTGGTCTAGGCGCATCAGTCTTTTGGAGATGATATAATTCCTCATGACTATGCCCTTTTCCAATCATATGTCTTGTCTTCAAGTATTGAAACTCAACCTCATCTGGTCTAAAGACAACCTGACAACTCAGATCAACAGTAGCTTTCCTCATTGATAACAGGTTTGATGTAAACTAAGGCATATATAAGGCAGTTGATTCCCTATCAAACAACCTAAGGTTCCCTATCCCTTTTATCTTAACCTTATCACCATTTGCTATAATCACATTCCCTGAGGCAGGCTGGAGATCACTAATCAAGTTCCTATCACTAATCATGTGATGACTAGCTCCTGAATCTATAATAATGGGTTTAGAGTTAGGAGAGTGTGTACCAGCCTTCTTGGGTGAGATAAGAGCCTTGGCAGCTTTGATAAACTCATGCAAGTCACTCCTGGTCACTGGACCATCACTACTGGTCGCACCAACTACATTCCTCCATGTTTCTGCTTCATTTGAATCACTCTTGAAAGCAGAATACATGGTTTTTCCTTCAAATGTTAGATGCTCAATTTTCTTGAGTAATTCCCTGGCCCACTCAGTATACATCATCTTTGGTTTCTGGTTCTTTCTTCTATGTTGTTTCTGAACCTTCTTTTTCTCATGAAACAACCCCATCCTCCTTTTCTTGCTTGGCGCGTTCCTTGTAAGGTGAACAGGCTTTATTTCCTTCTTAAAGAGTGTGTTAGTGACTTGTTCTTGCTGGATAAGAGCACAAACACCTTCTACACTTGGAAGCTTGTCTTCTCTTAAAACATGCTTGATCAGCTGGTTGTATGAGGGTTTTACGGTCAGTAGCAGACTGAAGACTTCATCTTGTTCTTGTCTTTCTCTAAAGACTTCAGGATCAGTAGAGCTTGGTCTAATCATATTAAGCTCTGACCAAAGGCTTCTGAACTTTCCCAGATGCTTATTAAACTCTTCCTCATCTTGGTTCAAGTTGTTGATAGCTAGCTTGATTTCAAACACCCTACTAAAATTAGATGTATTGCCATACACCTTCTTCAGTGTATCCCACAATTCTTTGGAGCTTTCACAGTATGAATAAGCTTCCTGTATTGATGCTTCAAGGCTGTTCTGGATGATGGATAACACCATGAGGTCCTCCTGACCCCTCTTCTTATCATCAGCCTCAGCGACCTCAACTTCAGTGCCATTCTCTCCTATGATGGTCTTCTTTTTAGGGTTCTTGCCTTCTTCAACAATTTCCCAGAGACCTCTGCCTCCAAGAGCTGTTTTGGCAAGTCTAGCCCACAACAGACAGTTAGCTCCTTTAAGAGTAACTGGAATCATCACTATTTTGAGTTTTCTCCCATGTCCATCAAGAACAGCTCAAGAACAACAAGAACAACTTAAAAACAGAGAGATGAGAGATGAAACAGAAATGAGAAATAATAGATTTGTAAGAGTTTATCAGAGTTTATAAGAGATTTGCGGAATAGAATAGGTTTCAGGAGCATGAATGCTCTGATACCATGTTAGAATAAGAGAATTATAAGTAGTTTACTGCTGGGAACTCAAGAACATGAAGAACAGAGAGAGAGTGAGGATTTCGAAAATGGAGAGAGAGAAGGAGAATAATTCCTTAATTCATTTGGTTGCATACAATATTACATAAATAGAACAACAAGCTAAGTTAAGACAACAAAGAATGAATAAACAATTGTGGACAGGATCAGAGAGAGGTCACTCTCAGCTGGACCAGAAAGGGACAGCTCCCTTGTCTCTCTCCTCCTTGATGCAACCATGGTTGAGCCAGAAGACTATACGACAAAGGATAAACCAGGCTGGCTGAATGGAAAGCTTGAAGACAAACCTAAGGCTGGAATGGAGCATGCTGAACTAATTTCTCACTCAAGTTACAATGAAGAACATGTCAAACAAGCTGTAAAAGATGTGATCAGACTCATCGACGAGCTTGAACCTTCCTCAGCCCAAGAGAAGATCACAAACCAAGAAATTGAGAGAAGCAATGGCTTGCTTGGTTTAGTATGAGACAGAACCAAACCATGTCGAAATTCAAGTCAAAGAATCATCCAAAATAAATAATTATTCATTTTTTAAGACAATTTTAGTTTTAATTAAATTTTTCTAATTTTTCTAGAATTTTAGGACATTTCAATTTCTTCTTCTCTACTTATACTCTCCTTTGTTTCAGAAACTATTATTCACTCTTTTTATCAAAAAACTCTCTCTAAATTTGTGAATCCTTTGTTCATCTATGAACACTGATTGCTAAAGAGTTCATTCTCTGATTGCAAAACTTATCTTTGATCTCAAACAGAGTTCATTCTCTTGATCTTAGACACAACTACACAAGATCTGATCAATCCATAGATCATTTTTGAAGATCACCTATTCAATCCATCCATCATCCTTGAAATCAACCCATATCACTCTCAAACCAGAAGATCATCCTTCATAGAATCAGGGACAAAAAGGATCCCATCATAAGGGATTCATCAAGTGGTATCAGAGCAGATTTGAAGGCTCTTGGTCTGGGTTTGATTCTTAAACTTTCAAAATCTGGGTTTGGATCTGAAAATCTCTATTTCTTCTTCTTTGTTTTGGGGAATCTGTTTTCTATTCTATGTTTCTCATAAAGCTCTTATCTTTCTATCTGTATAATCTGCAAGAGGGCCAACCAGATTAAAAAAAGGGAAAAAAAGGAAAAAAAAAGAATTTTGAAAAGTTGAAGAGAAATCCAACTTGGCTGAAGAGAAATCCAGCCCTGGTGGTAATACCTCTTGCAAACAAAAATCTTGCAATCTTTCTATCTCTTTCTTCTGTTTTGGGGTTGGGGAATTGGTCTCTAAAAGCTTGATCTTTGTTTGTTGCTGAGCTTTTGGATTCACAGAGAAATATCACACAAAAATTAGAGAGAAACACTTGAGAGAAGTGAGGCTTCGGCTATCTGTTATTGTGTTAATTTTCTTGTTGAGTTTCTTAATAGGAATCCATGTCTGGAGGAAGCAATGTCAGAAGGAGACGTCCTGAAAAAGAGTTAGATTCCAACCTGTTTGACTCTGCTACAAAAGCAGCCTTGGAAAGAAGAGAAAAATCTATGAGAAAAAGAGATTCATATGATATTGATGAGTCTGGTTATGAGCAGGAAAGGATACTATCTAGGAGGTCACTGGAAAAGCTTAACAGGAGGAGCATACATCATGATCAATTCAGTTCTTCCACAAATAGTTTGCTGGAAAAAGACAGAATTTGATAAGAAAAAAAAAATCGGTTTTAATTATTCTGATTTTGTGCAGGAAAAGGCACGACCATGGAGGCAAGAGGAACCAATTAGGAGGAGCAGAGAACATTCTAGATATGCCAGAGAAAAGAAAGGTGCTTGCTTTGGTCGTGATCCCATAAACAAGTCTCAAAAACAACAAGCAGAATTTGATTACTTGCACAGCCATTTGTTTCAAGATAATTTTAAAAGGATTGCACAACAAGTAATCAAGGAGTTTGCAAAAGACCAGCGTGTGAGACCATCCACACAACCTTCCCCAAAGGTTACTGACCCAATGAGTTGCAGCAAGCAAGAGCAGATCATCCAAGAGCTGAAAACAGAGACATCTAAGGTAATAGAAGAAACTGAGACAGAAAATGAGTTCTCTCTTTTCTCTTCTCAATCTGAAAATTTTATCAGTAGTGCTTGTGATGAACTAACCTGTATTGAACCGGTGCAACCGAGTATCCTTGATTCAGTATCTCAGGTCTTAGAAGAAAACCTATCAGAAGAAGCACAAAAGAGTTCACCACCAGAAGAAGAGTTGGAGCAGCCCAAGATTGAAGCAGAAACAAATGCTAAGTCATTCTCTTTGAACTCTCAAGAGCACTGTAAGGAACTTGTTATGGTTAATTCTCTGCCTGAAATGTTTGTTAAGGTTAGTTCCAGTGATATCAAACGTTTTGGTCTAGACAAAGTAAAAGAATTTTGTGTTTCAAACTCTGTTTTTGAAAATATGATTAACTCTTTTAAAGTATTTGAAATAGATAAACTCCCCGATCAAAAACGTTTTCAGTCTGTTAGTAAACCCAATCATGGTCTTGTTTTGAGTTCTAAACAGTTTATGGAATATAACAAATGCCTTGATCACCCTGAAAAGAAACTAGAGCTTGTTCTGCAACAACATGATTTCTGTTTCAGAAAACCTTGTGATTTTTTTATTTACTTTAAAGATAATGGATTTGATCTGAGTTTGTCGAGACATGAACTGATCACTGATGATTTGCAGAAACCAAAATCACTTAAAGCTGAAACCGATTTTATTTGTGATTCTCTTTTTAAAATTGCTCATGCTTGTTCTGAAAATGATAAATTTTGGTTTGTTTTGAGATCATGCTTGAAGAATAGTGTTATTTTGAGCTTTGATGATGTTCTGGTTTACAATACATTCTTTGAAAAACATGTTGAACCCTTGATAAGTGATTCTCAGTTTGAACTTAATCATGTGTCTTCTGATTTTGAGAAAGTTAGGCACAAATTGAAGTTGTTCTATGTTATTGAGTGCCTTGATACCATTATGGCTTACAATACTTACTTTGATGTGTATCTTAAAAGTCTGAAACAAGTGCAGCATGTTCACAGAAAGAAATGCTTGGTTATTGATTAAATTAAGAACATGTTTTTCCTATATGACACTGGATTTCTAGTATTTGTTTTGAGTGTCCAGGATCAACAGGTCCAGTCTCAAAGGAGTGTAAGGAATGAGAGCAGAGACCATGCTTATCAGCCAGATATTTGGAGATGGAAGTACTTGAGGAAAATGGATTCAAAACTCCAAAGCCTTATTTTGATATTGATTTCATGCTTATTTTCATGAACATTTCTCTCACTTCTTACTTGTTTCCTTTTGATGTAGGAGATACAGATTTGAGGACAAATCTTTTCAAAGGAGGAGGGGATGATGCAACCATGGTTGAGCCAGAAGACTATGCAACAAAGGATAAACCGGGCTGGTTGAATGGAAAGCTTGAAGACGAACCTAACGTTGGAATGGAGCATGGTGAGCTAATTTCTCACTCAAGTTACAATGAAGAACATGTCAAACAAGCTGTAAAAGATGTGATCAGACTCATGGATGAGTTTGAACCTTCCTCAGCCCAAGAGAAGATCACAAACCAAGAAATTGAGAGAAGCAATGGCTTGCTTGGTTTAGTATGAGACATAACCAAACCAGGTCGAAATTCAAGTCAAAGAATCATCCAAAATAAATAATTATTCAGTTTTTAAGACAATTTTAGTTTTAATTAAGTTTTTCTAATTTTTCTAAAATTTTAGATCTTTTCAATTTCTTCTTCTCTACTTATACACTCCTTTGTTTCAGAAACTATTATTCACTCTTTTTATAAAAAAAATCTCTCTAAGCTTGTGAATCCTTTGTTCATAATATGAACATTGATTGCTAAGGAGTTCATTCTCCAATTGCATCTTGTTTGTGATTGAAATAAGAGTTCATTCTCTTGATCACTAACACATCTATACAAGATTTGATCAGTCCATAGATCATTTCTGAAGATCATTCAATCAACCCATCCATCATCTTCAAAATCAACCCCTTTCTCTCTCAAACCAAAAGATCATCCTTCATAGAATCAGGGACAACAAAAGGATTTCCTCATAAGGGATTCATCACTCCTTAGCTTCACATGTGACTTCTATTTGTCACACTCTTCCAACGGCTCCAGCCACTTGCTCCCACTTGTTAAACACATTCCAGAACATAAGGAGACTCAGGGTAAGCCATTCGAATCCATCTCCCTCCTTTGCTTGCCTTTCAAGGCAGGCTTAGGGCAAGACTTGTACGGACAAGCTTGATATCCAAGTAACCTCAATTCCCTGTCAATCCGAATGAACTCATTTCTTCTTGTCATTTATTCCTTCATCTCAACAGATTCATCCTGGTTTGATTAGAAGCTTGATTAGAAAGTGGAATAACTTCTTAAACATAAATCCTTTGGGATTTATTCAACTTCATGGATACTCTCCACTGAATAATGGTTTCAAATAAATCTTCTTACATAGTGATTCATCCTGGTTTGATTAGGAGCTTGAAGAACTTGCCAAATGTCCAAACAGGCTAAACATGTATATCCTGATTAGAAAGTGGAATAACTTCTTAAACATAACTCCTTTGGGATTTATTCAACTTCATGAATACTCTACACTGAATAATGGTTCCAAATCAAGCTTCTTACATAGTGATTCATCCTAGTTTGATTAGAAGCTTGAAGAACTTGCCATATGTCCAAACAGGCTAAACATGGATATCCTGATTAGAAAGTGGAATAACTTCTTAAACATAACTCCTGTGGAATTTATTCAACTTTATGGATACTCTCCACTTAATAATGGTTCCAAATAAAGCTTCTTACATAGTGATTCATCCTGGTGTTATTAGAAGCTTCAAGAACTTACCATATGTCCAAACAGGCTAAACATGAATATCCTGATTAGAAAGTGGAATAACTTCTTAAACATAACTCCTTTGGGATTTATTAAACTTCATGGATACTCTCCACTGAATAACGGTTCCAAATCAATCTTCTTACATAGTGATATTCATCCTGGTTTTTTTAGGAGCTTGAAGAACTTGCCATATGTCCAAAAAGGCTAAACATAGATATCCTGATTAGAAAGTGGAATAACTTCTTAAACATAACTCCTTTGAGATTTAATCAACTTTATGGATACTCTACACTGAATAATGGTTCCAGATCAAGCTTCTTACATAGTGGTTCATCCGGGTTTGATTAGAAGCTTGAAGAACTTGTCATATGTCCAAACAGGCTAAACATGGATATCCTGATTAGAAAGTAGAATAACTTCTTAAACATAACTCCTTTGGGATTGATTCATCTTCATGGATACTCTCCACTGAAAAATGGTTCCAGATCAAGCTTCTTACATAGTGATTCATCTTGGTTTGTTTAGAAGCATGAAGAATTTGACATATGTCCAAACAGGCTAAACATGGATATCCTGATTAGAAAGTGGAATAACTTCTTCAACATAACTCCTATGGGATTTATTCAACTTCATGAAAGAATCTCCATTGATTAATGGTTCCAAATAAAGCTTTTTACATAGTGATTCATCTTGGTTTGATTAGAAGCTTGAAGAACTTGCCATATGTCCAAACAGGATAAACATGGATATCCTGATTAGAAAGTGGAATAACTTCTTAAACATAACTCCTTTGGGATTTATTCAACTTCATGGATACTCTCCACTGAATAATGGTTCCAAATCAAGCTTCTTTCATAGTAATTCATCCTTGTTTTATTAGAACCTTGCAGAACTTGCCATATGTCAAAACAGGCTAAAAATGGATATCCTGATTAGAAAGTGGAATAACTTCTTCAACATAATTCCTTTGGGATTTATTCAACTTCATGGATACTCTCCACTGAATAATGGTTTGAAATCAATCTTCTTACATAGTGATTCATCCTGGTTTGATTAGAAGCTTCAAGAACTTGCCATATGTCCAAACAAGCTAAACATGGATATCCTGATTAGAAAGTGGAATAATTTCTTAAACATAGCTCCTTTGGGATTGATTCAACTTCATGGATACTCTCCACTGAATAATGATTCCAAATCAAGCTTCTTATATAGTAACTCATCCTGGTTTGATTAGAAGCTTGCAGAACTTGCCATATGTCAAAACATGCTAAACATGGATATCTTGATTAGAAAGTGGAATAACTTCTTAAACATAACTCCTTTGGGATTTATTCAACTTCATGGATACTCTCCACTGAATAATTGTTCCAAATCAAGCTTCTTACATAGTGATTCATCCTGGTTTGATTAGAAGCTTCAAGAACTTGCCAGATGTCTAAACATGCTAACATGGATATCCTGATTAGAAAGTGGAATAACTTCTTAAACATAACTTCTTTGGGATTTATTCAACTTCATGGATACTCAACACTGAATAATGGTTCCAAGTCAAGCTTCTTACATAGTAATTCATGCTGGTTTGATTAGAAGCTTGCAGAACTTGCCATATGTCAAAACATGCTAAACATGGATATCCTGATTAGAAAGTGGAATATATTATTCAACATAACTCCTTTGGGATTTATTAAACTTCATGGATACTCTCCACTGAATAATGGTTCCAAATCAAGCTTCTTACATAGTGATTCATCTTGGTTTGTTTAGAAGCATGAAGAATTTGCCATATCTCCAAACAGGCTAAACATGGATATCCTGATTAGAAAGTGGAATAACTTCTTAAACATACCTCCTTTGGGATTGATTCAACTTCATGGATACTCTCCACTGAATAATGGTTCCAAATCAAGCTTCTTACATAGTGATTCATCCTGGTTTGATTAGAAGCTTGCAAAACTTGCCATATGTCAAAACAGGCTAAACATGGATATCCTGATTAGAAAGTGGAATAACTTCTTAAGAATAACTCCTTTGGGATTTATTCAACTTCATGGATACTCTCCACTGAATAATTGTTCCAAATCAAGCTTCTTACATAGTAATTCATCCTGCTTTGATTAGAAGCTTCAAGAACTTGCCAGATGTCCAAACAGGCTAAACATGGATATCCTGATTAGAAAGTGGAATAACTTCTTAAACATAACTCCTTTGGGATTGATTCAACTTCATGGATACTCTCCACTGAATAATGGTTCCATATCAAGCTTCTTACATAGTGATTCATCTTGGTTTGTTTAGAAGCATGAAGAACTTACCATATGTCTAAACAGCCTAAATATGAATATCCTGATTAGAAAGTGGAATAACTTCTTAAACATAACTCCTTTGAGATTGATACAACTTCATGCATACTCTCCACTGAATAATGGTTCTAAATCAAGCTTCTTACATAGTGATTTATCCTGGTTTGATTAGAAGCTACAAGAACTTGCCATATGTCCAAACAGGCTAAACATGGATATCCTGATTAGAAAGTGGAATAACTTCTTAAACATAACTCCTTTGGGATTTATTAAACTTCATGGATACTCTCCACTGAAAAATAGTTCCAAATCAATCTTCTTACATTGTGATTCATCCTTGTTTTTTTTAGGAGCTTGAAGAACTTGCAATATGTCCAAACAGGCTAAATATGGATATCCTGATTAGAAAGTGGAATAACTTCTTAAACATAACTCCTTTGGGATTTAATCAACTTTATGGATACTCTTCACTGAATAATGGTTCCAAATCAAGCTTCTTACATAGTGGTTCATCCGGGTTTGATTAGAAGCTTGAAGAACTTGTCATATGTCCAAACAGGCTTAACATGGATATCCTGATTAGAAAGTGGAATAACTTCTTAAACATAACTCCTATGGGATTTATTTAACTTCATGAAAGACTCTCCATTGATTAATGGTTCCAAATCAAGCTTTTTACATTGTGATTCATCCTGGTTTGATTAGAAGCTTGAAGAACTTGCCATATGTCCAAACAGGCTAAACATGGATATCGTGATTAGAAAGTGGAATAACTTCTTAAACATAACTACTTTGGGATTGATTCAACTTCATGGATACTCTCCACTGAATAATGGTTCCAGATAAGGCTTCTTACATAGTGATTCATCTTGGTTTGTTTAGAAGCATGAAGAATTTGCCATATGTCCAAATAGGCTAAACATGGATATCCTGATTAGAAAGTGGAATAACTTCTTCAACATAACTCCTATAGGATTTATTCAACTTCATGAAAGAATCTCCATTGATTAATGGTTCCAAATAAAGCTTTTTACCTAGTGATTCTTCTTGGTTTGATTAGAAGCTTGAAGAACTTGCCATATATCCAAACAGGCTAAACATGGATATCCTGATTAGAAAGTGGAATAACTTCTTAAACATAACTCCTTTGGGATTTATTCAACTTCATGGATACTCTCCACTGAATAATGGTTCCAAATCAAGCTTCTTACATAGTAATTCATCCTTGTTTTATTAGAACCTTGCAGAACTTGCCATATGTCAAAACAGGCTAAACATGGATATCATGATTAGAAAGTGGAATAACTTCTTCAACATAACTCCTTTGGGATTTATTAAACTTCATGGATACTTTCCACTGAATAATGGTTCCAGATCAAGCTTCTTACGTAGTGATTCATCTTGGTTTGTTTAGAAGCATGAAGAATTTGCCATATGTCCAAACAGGCTAAACATGGATATCCTGATTAGAAAGTGGAATAACTTCTTAAACATAGCTCCTTTGGGATTGATTCAACTTCATGGATACTCTCCACTGAATAATGGTTCCAAATCAAGCTTCTTACATAGTAATTCATCCTGGTTTGATTAGAAGCTTGCAAAACTTGCCATATGTCAAAACAGGCTAAACATGGATATCCTGATTAGAAAGTGGAATAACTTCTTCAACATAACTGCTTTGGGATTGATTCAACTTCATGGATACTCTCCACTGAATAATGGTTCCATATCAAGCTTCTTACATAGTGATTCATCTTGGTTTGTTTAGAAGCATGAAGAACTTACCATATGTCCAAACAACCTAAATATGAATATCCTGATTAGAAAGTGGAATAACTTCTTAAACATAACTCATTTGAGATTGATACAACTTCATGGATAATGTCCACTGAATAATGGTTTTAAATCAAGATTCTTACATAGTGATTCATCCTGGTTTGATTAGAAGCTACAAGAACTTGCCATATGTCCAAACATGCTAAACATTGATATCCACATTAGAAAGTGGAATAACTTCTTAAACATAACTCCTTTGGGATTTATTGAACTTCATGGATACTCTCCACTGAATAATGGTTCCAAATCAATGCTATTGTTCAAAATGCTTGTGAGGTGTGTGAGAAGAACAAGAAACCCACTTGTAGGAAGGATGGTACTAAGTGTAAGAGGGGAAGACTGAGGAAGCTTTGCAAGGCATGGATCAGGATGGGAAAGCATTGGAAAAAGAGCAGAGTGTCTGGGTATGGAGGCAACAGTTTTGATATAAGGATGGTCAAGGAAGTGGCACAGCAACTCATTAGAGGAGAGTGCTCTTACTCAGCCTTCATGGGTGACTCATTGGAAGGAAGAATGGTAGTGAGGGAGCATGAGACAGCAGGAGCAGATGATCCTATCACCAGGAAGGAGTGGAGAGCTTTAGTTGAGCATACACAAGCCTTGGCTGCAACCAAGAAACAGGGTATGCATACCATAGCCTCAAAACCTATCATAATTGATTTTGGAGCAAGCCATCATATGATCAGTGATAGTAGTTTGATGAGTGATATTAAAGCCACCACAGGGAGTGTCATGATAGCTGGTGGTGATAGGATCCCAATAGAAGGGATAGGAAATCTAAAGCTGTTTGAAAAGGACTCAGCTGCCTTCTATCTGCCTCGGTTCACATCTAACCTGATATCAGTGAAGAGAGCAACTGTTGATCTTGATTGTCAAGTGGTTTTCAGGCCAAATGAAGTTGAGTTTCAGAATCTGAAATCTGGACAAGTTATTGGCAGAGGAGACAGCAGGAATGAGCTCTACCATCTTCAAACGGCTAAGCTATCTAAACCCTTTGATTCTGTTTGCTTAAGTAGTGCTACTAATAGAATTGATAGCATTACTTGGCATGCTAGATTGGGACATCCTCATACTCGTGCAATTGAACTGATTTTACCTACTTTGTCATTCAATCATTTGGAGTGTGAGGCTTGCATATTAGGGAAGCATTGTAGGACTGTTTTTCCAACATCAGAGACTATATATGAGAAGTGTTTTGATCTGGTTCACTTTGATGTTTGGACATCTCCATGTGTGTCTAGGGACAACCAGAAGTACTTTGTTACATTCATAGATGAGAAGTCTAAGTATACTTGAATTACATTGTTTCCATCTAAGGATAGAGTACTAGATGCTTTTGTAAACTTCCAAGCATATGTAACTAACCATTACAATGATATTGTGAAGGTACTAAGGTCAGACAATGGAGGTGAATACACCAGTCATGCCTTCAAGAATCATCTAGCAAAGCATGGGATAGTGCATCAGACCAGCTGTCCTTACACACCACAGCATAATGGTGTTGCTGAGAGGAAGAATAGGCACTTGATGGAGGTTTCTAGATCGATGATGTTTCATGGGAATGTTCCAAAACGGTTTTGGAGTGATGCTGTTCAGACTGCTTGCTATCTCATCAACAGGGTACCGACTAAGATATTGAAGAATCTGTCTCCATTTGAAGTATTGAACAGGAACAAGCCATATATTGATCACCTGCGAGTCTTTGGGTGCGTATGCTATGTCTTGGTTCCAGGCGAGCACAGAAACAAACTGGAGGCAAAGAGTACTAAAGCCATGTTCATTGGGTATTAAATAACCCAGAAGGGATACAAGTGTTATGATCCAGAGACAAGGAGAGTTCTGGTTTCTAGAGATGTAAAATTTGTGGAGTCAAAAGGGTTTTATGAGAAGCATAAGTGGGAAGATTTGGAGGATCTCTCTCAAGCACCATCAGAGAAGGCAACAAATCTTAGCATTGTATTGGAGAAGCTAGGAATAAACATGTCCCAAGAACAGCAACCGAGTAGGAGAGCTCCTTCTGATCAGTGTGAAGAAGCTGAGAGAACAATCCCTCTTGATCATGAGAGGGGGAATGGATCTGAATCAGGAGTGCAAGAGCAGCATCAAGAGGATTCAGGTCATCATGATCAAGAGGTGACACAAGAAGCAGAAAATTCGGCTCAGTCTAGTGGAGATGAGCAGGAAGAACAAGTTCAAGATTTGGCTCAGTCTAGTGGAGATGAGCAGGAAGAGTATACTGGTTCAGAAGAACAAGTTCAAACTGAGGATCAGGTTCAACCATTGAGGAGGAGCACACGGGTGAGGAAGGATCCTTCCAACTGGGTAAACACGAGAGTGTACTACAATGCCCAGGCTGTGGAGCATCCTTCTCAAGCTGTATGTTCCTTTGCTGAGTATCCTGATGAACACATGGCGTTTATGTGCAACTTGGATGAGAGTGAGATACCAAGATCTTATGAAGAAGCTATGAAGCACAAGGTTTGGAGAGATTCTGTGGGGGATGAAAGAGATGCAATGATCAGAAATGATACTTGGTATGAGAGTGCTTTACCTAAAGGGAAGAAGGCAGTGTCAAGTAGGTGGATCTTTACAATCAAATACCTTGCAAATGGGAAGATTGAGAGGTGCAAGACCAGACTGGTAGCAAGAGGGTTTACACAGACCTATGGGGAAGATTACATTGACACGTTTGCTCCAGTGGCTAAGCTCCACACAATCCGAATTGTGTTATCCATTGCAACAAACTTGAAGTGGGATTTGTGGCAGATGGATGTGAAGAATGCATTCTTGCAAGGTGAGCTTGAAGATGAAGTATACATGTATCCACCACCTGGTCTTGAGCATCTTGTGAAACCAGGGAATGTCTTGAGATTGAAGAAGGCCATATATGGGTTGAAACAGTCTCCTAGAGCTTGGTACAGGAAGTTGAGCACAACACTCAATGGGAGAGGCTTTAGGAAGTCTGAATTAGATCACACTCTCTTCACCTTGTCGAGTCCCTCAGGGATCATTGTGATCTTGGTATATGTAGATGACTTGATTATCACAGGAAGTGATAAGGCTGGGATTCAAGCCACTAAAGACTTCCTCAAGTCAGTGTTTGACATTAAGGACTTGGGAGAGATGAAGTATTTTCTGGGAATTGAGATATGCAGGTCTAAAGAGGGGTTGTTCATGTCTCAAAGAAAGTATACTATGGATATGTTGAAGGAAGCAGGGGTGTTTGGAGGAAAAATCGCCGAGACACCTCTTGAAGAAGGATACAAGGTTCTACTTGAGGGGGAGATTGAAGAGAACCAGTTGTTTGAGGATGCTAAGCTGTATAGGAAGATGGTTGGCAAGCTGATCTACTTGACTATCACAAGACAAGATCTATGTTTTGCTGTGAATCAAGTTAGTCAGCATATGCAGGATCCAAAGGTACATCACTGGAAAATGGTGGATAGGATACTAAGGTATCTAAGTGGTACACAAGGGCAAGGAGTCTGGATGGGATGCAATGGCAGTACAGAAGTGGTTGGGTATTGTGATGCTGATTGGGCAGGTGATAGAGTGGACAGAAGATTAACCACAAGGTATTGTACATTCATTGGAGGAAACTTAGTGACTTGGAAGAGTAAGAAGCAGAAGGTGATCTCTTGTTCAAGTGCTGAAGCTGAGTATAGGGCTATGTTGAAGTTAACAAATGAGTTAGTCTGGATCAAAGGCATTTTGAAGCATCTAGAGATTGAGCAGACCACTCCCATGACAATGCATTGTGACAATATGCAGCAATTCACATAGCTTCTAATTCAGTCTTCCATGAGAGAACAAAGCACATAGAAGTTGATTGTCACAAGGTGAGGCAGATGATTGTCTTAGGAGTGATACTGCCATGCTATACAAGGAGTGAGGATCAACTGGCGGATGTGTTTACTAAGGCTGCAAGGCTAAAGACAATGGAGTCCATATTTTCTAGGCTTGGGCTCATTGATCTCACGCCTAGAAGCTGATCCCCTTAACCATGGAGTCTCCACTCTTTTTCCCTCATCAAAGTTTTATCCCAATGGGTTTTCCTTGGTGAGGTTTTTAATGAGGGAGGTCTTCATGGTTTCCAAGCTAGACCGGTTCCCTTGGTCTAGCTTGACGGGGAGTGTTGAGAGGAAGGTAATAAAGAGATGGAGTCTTGGAGGTTCAGGGATCAATTAGAGAAGAGAAGTGTTAAGGTTGAGTCAGTAACTCCAAAAGTTACCACAGTGACTTTTGGAAAGTTACCTCAGTAACTTTGGAAGAAGGTAAATAAGGCAAGATGAGAAGTTACCTTGCATTTATCCATTCTGGACAGGTGGAACACGACCAGGGAGAGTAGCTAGGGTAAGAGGATAAGGTGACACCACAGCTGGAAAGGAAGAGCTACTTTACAGCCTGTCCAAGCATGTGGAGCCACTCAGCCAAGTATTTGTATTGACCTCACATGCTTATAGGTCTAGGTTGAATTCATTGAACCTAGACATAATTGTATTCTCTTTATATCTTGTAAGCTCTCATCTGAATCAAAGGAATGCAGTATTGAGTTTTCTCTCTATTCTCTCCATACTCTCTATTCTCTCTATTCTCTTAATCTCTTTCTCTCAGATTTCTATTCACACTCTATACACACAAAAGTGTTTAGATTCAACTTCATGGATACTCTCCACTGAATAATGGTTCCAGATCAAGCTTCTTACATAGTGATTCATCTTGGTTAGTTTAGAAGCATGAAGAATTTGTCATATGTCCAAACAGGCTAAACATGGATATCCTGATTAGAAAGTGGAATAACTTCTTTAACATAACTCCTATGGGATTTATTCAACTTCATGAAAGAATCTCCATTGATTAATGGTTCCAAATAAAGCTTTTTACATAGTGATTCATATTGGTTTGATTAGAAGCTTGAAGAACTTGTCATATGTCCAAACAGGCTAAACATGGATATCCGGATTAGAAAGTGGAATAACTTCTTAAACATAACTCCTTTGGGATTTATTCAACTTCATGGATACTATCCACTGAATAATGGTTCCAAATCAATCTTCTTATATAGTAATTCATCCTGGTTTGATTAGAAGCTTGCATAACTTCCATATGTCAAAACATGCTAAACATGGATATCCTGATTAGAAAGTAGAATAACTTCTTCAACATAACTCCTTTGGGATTTATTCAACTTCATGGATACTCTACACTGAATAATGGTTCCAAATCAAGCTTCTTACATAGTGATTCATCCATGTTTTATTAGAAGCTTCAAGAACTTGCCATATGTCCAAACAAGCTAAACATAGATATCCTGATTAGAATGTGGAATAACTTCTTCAACATAACTCCTATGGGATTTGTTCAACTTTATGAAAGAATCTCCATTGATTAATGGTTCCAAATAAAGCTTTTTACATAGTGATTCATCTTGGTTTGATTAGAAGCTTGAAGAACTTGCCATATGTCCAAACATGCTAAACATGGATATCCGGATTAGAAAGTGGAATAACTTCTTAAACATAACTCCTTTGGGATTTATTCAACTTCGTGGATACTATCCACTGAATAATGGTTCCAAATCAAGCTTCTTACATAGTAATTCATCTTGGTTTGATTAGAAGCTTGCATAACTAGCCATATGTCAAAACAGGCTAAACATGGATATCCTGATTAGAAAGTGGAATAACTTCTTCAACATAACTCCTTTGGAATTTATTCAACTTTATGGATACTCTCCACTGAATAATGGTTCCAAATCAAGCTTCTTACATAGTGATTCATCCTGGTTTTTTTAGAAGCTTCAAGAACTTGCCATATGTCCAAACAAGCTAAACATGGATATCCTGATTAGAAAGTGGAATAACTTCTTAAACATAACTCCTTTGAGATTGATACAACTTCATGGATACTCTCCACAGAATAATGGTTCTAAATCAAGCTTCTTACATAGTGATTCATCCTGGTTTGATTAGAAGCTACAAGAACTTGCCATATGTCCAAACAAGCTAAACATGGATATCCTGATTAGAAAGTGGAATAATTTCTTAAACATAACTCCTTTGAGATTTATTAAACTTCATGGATACTCTCCACTGAATAACGGTTCCAAATCAATCTTCTTACATAGTGATTCATCCTGTTTTTTTTTAGGAGCTTGAAGAACTTGCAATATGTCCAAACAGGCTAAACATGGATATCCTGATTAGAAAGTGGAATAACTTCTTAAACATAACTCCTTTGGGACTTAATCAACTTTATGGATACTCTTCACTGAATAATGGTTCCAAATCAAGCTTCTTACATAGTGGTTCATCCGGGTTTGATTAGAAGCTTGAAGAACTTGTCATATGTCCAAACAGGCTTAACATGGATATCCTGATTAGAAAGTGGAATACCTTCTTAAACATAACTCCTATGGGATTTATTTAACTTCATGAAAGACTCTCCATTGATTAATGGTACCAAATCAAGCTTTTTCCATTGTGATTCATCCTGGTTTGATTAGAAGCTTGAAAAATTTGCCATATGTCCAAATAGGCTAAACATGGATATCCTGATTAGAAAGTGGAATAACTTCTTCAACATAACTCCTATAGGATTTATTCAACTTCATGAAAGAATCTCCATTGATAAATGGTTCCAAATAAAGCTTTTTACATAGTGATTCATCTTGGTTTGATAAAAAGCTTGAAGAACTTGCAATATGTCCAAACAGGCTAAACATGGATATCCGGATTAGAAAGTGGAATAACTTCTTAAACATAACTCCTTTGGGATTTATTCAACTTCATGGATACTCTCCACTGAATAATGGTTCCAAATCAAGCTTCTTACATAGTAATTCATCCTGGTTTTATTAGAACCTTGCAAAACTTGCCATATGTCAAAACAGGCTAAACATGGATATCATGATTAGAAAGTGAAATAACTTCTTCAACATAACTCCTTTGGGATTTATTAAACTTCATGGATACTCTCCACTGAATAATGGTTCCAGATCTAGCTTCTTACGTAGTGATTCATCTTGGTTTGTTTAGAAGCATGAAGAATTTGCCAAATGTCCAAACAGGCTAAACATGGATATCCTGATTAGAAAGTGGAATAACTTCTTGAACATAGCTCCTTTGGGATTGATTCAACTTCATGGATACTCTCCACTGAATAATGGTTCCAAATCAAGCTTCTTACATAGTAATTCATCCTGGTTTGATTAGAAGCTTGCAAAACTTGCCATATGTCAAAACAGGCTAAACATGGATATCCTGATTAGAAAGTGGAATAACTTCTTAAACATAACTGCTTTGGGATTGATTCAACTTCATGGATACTCTCCACTGAATAATGGTTCCATATCAAGCTTCTTACATAGTGATTCATCTTGGTTTGTTTAGAAGCATGAAGAACTTACCATATGTCCAAACAACCTAAATATGAATATCCTGATTAGAAAGTTGAATAACTTCTTAAACATAACTCATTTGAGATTGATACAACTTCATGGATACTCTCCACTGAATAATGGTTCTAAATCAAGCTTCTTACATAGTGATTCATCCTGGTTTGATTAGAAGCTACAAGAACTTGCCATATGTCCAAACAGGCTAAACATGGATATCCTGATTAGAAAGTGGAATAACTTCTTAAATATAACTCCTTTGGGATTGATTCAACTTCATGGATATTCACCACTGAATATTTGGTTCCAGATCAAGCTTCTTACATAGTTATTCATCTTGTTTTGTTTAGAAGCATGAAGAATTTGCCATATGTCCAAACAGCTAAACATGGATATCCTGATTAGAATGTGGAATAACTTCTTCAACATAACTCCTTTGGGATTTATTCAACTTCATCAAAGAATCTCCATTGATTAATGGTTCCAAATAAAGCTTTTTACATAGTGATTCATCTTGGTTTGATTAGAAGCTTGAAGAACTTGCCATATGTCCAAACATGCAAAAAATTGATATCCAGATTAGAAAGTGGAATAACTTCTTAAACATAACTCCTTTGGGATTTATTGAACTTCATGGATACTCTCCACTGAATAATGGTTCCAAATCAATCTTCTTACATAGTTATTCATCCTTGTTTGATTAGAAGCTTCAAGAACTTGCCATATGTCCAAACAGGCTAAACATGGATATCCTGATTAGAAAGTGGAATAACTTCTTAAACATAGCTCCTTTGGGATTGATTAGACTTCATGGATACTCTCCACTGAATAATGGTTCCAAATCAAGCTTCTTACATAGTAATTCATCCTGGTTTTATTAGGAGCTTGAAGAACTTGCCATATATCCAAACATGCTAAACATGGATATCCTGATTAGAAAGTGGTATAACTTCTTAAACATAACTCCTTTGGGATTTATTCAACTTCATGGATACTCTCCACTTAATAATGGTTCCACATCAAGCTTGTTACATAGTGATTCATCCTAGTTTGATTAGAAGCTTGAAGAACTTGCCATATGTCCAAACATGATAAACATGGATATCCTGTTTAGAAAGTGGAATAACTTCTTAAACATAACTCCTATGGGATTCATTCAACTTTATGGATACTCTCCACTGAATAATGGTTCCAAATCAAGCTTCTCTCGTAGTGATTCATCATGGTTTGATAAGAAGCTTCAAGAACTTACCATATGTCCAAACAGGCTAAACATGGATATCCGGATTAGAAAGTGGAATAACTTCTTAAACATAACTCCTTTGTAATTGATTCAACTTCATGGATACTCTCCACTGAATAATGGTTCCAAATCAAGCTTCTTACATAGTAATTCATCCTGGTTTGATTAGAAGCTTGCAGAACTTGCCATATGTCAAAACAGGCTAAACATGGATATCGTGATTAGAAAGTGGAATAACTTCTTAAACATAACTCCTTTGGGATTTATTCAACTTCATGGATACTCTCCACTGAATAATTTTTCCAATTCAAGCTTATTACATAGTGATTCATCCTGGTTTGATTAGAAGCTTCAAGAACTTACCATATGTCCAAACAGGCTAAACATGGATATCCTGATTAGAAAGTGGAATAACTTCTTAAACATAACTCCTTTGTAATTGATTCAACTTCATGGATACTCTCCACTGAATAATGGTTCCAAATCAAGCTTCTTACATAGTAATTCATCCTGGTTTGATTAGAAGCTTGCAGAACTTGCCATATGTCAAAACAGGCTAAACATGGATATCCTGATTAGAAAGTGGAATAACTTCTTCAACATAAATCCTTTGGGATTTATTCAACTTCATGGATACTCTCCACTGAATAATGGTTCCTAAATCAATCTTCTTACATAGTTATTCATCCCTTTTTGATTAGAAGCTTCAAGAACTTGACATATGTCCAAACAGGCTAAACATGGATATCCTGATTAGAAAGTGGAATAACTTCTTAAACATAACTCCTTTGGGATTGAATCAACTTCATGGATACTCTCCACTGAATAATGGTTCCAAATCAAGCTTCTTACATAGTAATTCATCCTGTTTTGATTAGAAGCTTGCAGAACTTGCCATATGTCAAAACAGGCTAAACATAGATATCCTGATTAGAAAGTGGAATAACTTCTTAAACATAACTCCTTTGGGATTTATTCAACTTCATGGATACTCTCCACTGAACAATTGTTCCAATTCAAGCTTATTATATAGTGATTCATCCTGGTTTGATTAGAAGCTTCAAGAACTTACCATATGTCCAAACAGGCTAAACATGGATATCCTGATTAGAAAGTGGAATAACTTCTTAAACATAAATCCTTTGGGATTTATTCAACTTCATGGATACTCTCCACTGAATAATGGTTCCAAATCAAGCTTCTTACATAGTGATTCATCCGTGTTTGATTAGAAGCTTAAAGATCTTGTCATATGTCCAAACATGCTAAACATGGATATCCTGATTAGAAAGTGGAATAACTTCTTAAACATAACTCCTATGGGATTTATTTAACTTCATGAAAGACACTCCATTAATTAATGGTTCCAATTCAAGGTTTTACATAGTGATTCATCCTGGTTTGATTAGAAGCTTAAAGAACTTGTCATATGTCCTAACAAGCTAAACATGGATATCCTGATTAGAAACTGGAATAACTTCTTAAACATAACTCCTATGAGATTTATTCAACTTCATGAAAGACTCTCCATTGATTAATGGTTCCAAATAAAGCTTTTTACATAGTGATTCATCCTGGTTTGATTAGAAGCTTGAAGAACTTGCCATATGTTCAAACAGGCTAGACATGGATATCCTGATTAGAAAGTGGAATAACTTCTTAAACATAACTCCTTTGGGATTTATTCAACTTCATGGATACTGTCCACTGAATAATGGTTCCAAAAAAATCTTCTTACATAGTTATTCATCCTGGTTTGATTAGGAGCTTGAAGAACTTGCCATATGTCCAAACAGGCTAAACATCGAAATCCTGATTAGAAAGTGGAATAACTTCTTAAACATAACTCCTTTGGGATTTATTAAACTTCATGGATACTCTCCACTGAATAATGGTTCCACATCAAGCTTGTTACATAGTGATGCAACCTAGTTTGATTAGAAGCTTGAAGAACTTGTCATATGTCCAAACATGCTAAACATGGATATCCTGGATAGAAAGTGCAATAACTTCTTAAACATAACTCCTTTGGGATTCATTCAACTTTATGGATACTCTCCACTGAATAATGGTTCCAAATCAAGCTTCTTACGTAGTGATTCATCCTGGTTTGATTAGAAGCTTCAAGAACTTACCATATGTCCAAACAGGCTAAACATGAATATCCTGATTAGAAAGTGGAATAACTTCTTAAACATAACTCCTTTAAGATTGATACAACTTCATGGATACTCTCCACTAAATAATGGTTCCAAATCAAGCTTCTTACATAGTGATTCATCCTGGTTTGATTAGAAGCTACAAGAACTTGCCATATGTCCAAACAGGCTAAACATTGATATCCTGATTAGAAAGTGGAATAACTTCTTCAACATAACTCCTATGGGATTTATTCAACTTCATGAAAGAATCTCCATTTATTAATGGTTCCAAATAAATCTTTTTACATAGTGATTCATCTTGGTTTGATTAGAAGCTTGAAGAACTTGCAATATGTCCAAACAGGCTAAACATGGATATCCGGATTAGAAAGTGTAATAACTTCTTAAACATAACTCCTTTGGGATTTATTCAACTTCATGGATACTCTCCACTGAATAATGGTTCCAAATCAAGCTTCTTACATAGTAATTCATCATGGTTTGATTAGAAGCTTGCAGAACTTGCCATATGTCAAAACAGGCTACACATGGATATCCTGATTAGAAAGTGGAATAACTTCTTCAACATAAATCCTTTGGGATTTATTCAACTTCATGGATACTCTCCACTGAATAATGGTTCTAAATCAATCTTCTTACAAATTGATTTATCCTTGTTTTATTAGAAGCATCAAGAACTTGCCATATGTTCAAACATGCTAAACATGGATATCCTGATTCGAAAGTGGAATAACTTCTTAAACATAGCTCCTTTGGGATTGATTAGAGTTCATGGATACTCTCCACTGAATAATGGTTCCAAATCAAGCTTCTTACATAGTAATTCATCCTTGTTTTATTAGAAGCTTCAAGAACTTGCCATATGTCCAAACAAGCTAAACATGGATATTCTGATTAGAAAGTGGAATAACTTCTTAAACATAACTCCTTTGGGATTGATTCAACTTCATGGATACTCTCCACTGAATAATGGTTCCAAATCAAGCTTCTTACATAGTAATTCATCCTGGTTTGATTAGAAGCTTGCAGAACTTGCCATATGTCAAAATAGGCTAAACATGGATATCCTGTTTAGAAAGTGGAATAACTTCTTAAACATAACTCCTTTGGGATTTATTCAACTTCATGGATACTCTCCACTGAATAATTGTTCCAAATCAAGCTTCTTACATAGTGAATCATCCTGGTTTTATTAGAAGCTTCAAGAACTTGCCATATGTCCAAACAGGCTAAACATGGATATCCTGATTAGAAAGTGGAATAACTTCTTTAACATAACTCCTTTGGGATTGATTCAACTTCATGGATACTCTCCACTGAATAATGGTTCCATATCAAGCTTCTTTCATAGTGATTCATCTTGGTTTGTTTAGAAGCATGAAGAACTTGCTATATGTCCAAAAAGGCTAAACATGGATATCCTGATTAGAAAGTTGAATAACTTCTTAAAAATAACTCCTTTGGGATTGATTTAACTTCATGGATACTCTCCACTGAATAATGGTTCCAGATTAACCTTCTTACATAGTGATTCATCTTGGTTTGTTTAGAAGCATGAAGAACTTGCCATATGTCCAAACATGCTAAACATAGATATCCTTATTAGAAAGTGGAATAACTTCTTAAACATAACTCCTTTGGGTTTTATTCAACTTCATGGATACTCTCCACTGAATAATGGTTCCAAATAAAGATTCTTACATAGTAATTCATCCTGGTTTTATTAGAAGCTTGCAGAACTTGCCATATGTCCAAAGAGGCTAAACATGGATATCTTGACTAGAACGTGGAATAACTTCTTAAACATAAATCATTTTGGATTTATTCAACTTCATGGATACTCTCCACTGAATAACGGTTCCAATTCAAGCTTCTTACGTAGTGATTCATCCTAGTTTGATTAGAAGCTTCAAGAACTTACCATATGTTTAAACAGGCTAAACATGAATATCCCGATTAGAAAGTGGAATAACTTCTTAAACATAACTCCTTTGAGATTGATACAACTTCATGGATACTCTCAACTAAATAATGGTTCCAAATCAAGCTTCTTACATAGTGATTCATCTTGGTTTGTTTAGAAGCATGAAGAACTTACCATATGTCCAAACATGCTAAACATAAATATCCTTATTAGAAAGTGGAATAACTTCTTAAACATAACTCCTTTGAGATTGATACAACTTCATGGATACTCTCCACTGAATAATGGTTCCAAATCAAGCTGCTAACATAGGTATTCATCTTGGTTTGTTTAGAAGCATGAAGAATTTGCCATATGTCCAAACAGCTAAACATGGATATCCTGATTAGAATGTGGAATAACTTCTTCAACATAACTCCTATGGGATATATTCAACTTTATGAAAGAATCTCCATTGATTATTGGTTCCAAATAAAGCTTTTACATAGTGATTCATCTTGGTTTGATTAGAAGCTTGAAGAACTTCCATATGTCCAAACATGCTAAACATGGATATCCTGATTAGAAAGTGGAATAACTTCTTAAACATAACTCCTTTGGGATTTATTCAACTTCATGGATACTCTCCACTGAATAATGGTTCCAAATCAAGCTTCTTACATAGTATTTCATCCTGGTTTGATTAGAAGCTTGCATAACTTGCCATATGTCAAAGCAGGCTAAACATGGATATCCTGATTAGAAAGTGGAATAACTTCTTCAACATAACTCCTTTGGTATTTATTCAACTTCATGGATACTCTCCACTGAATAATGGTTCCAAATAAATCTTCTTACATAGTGATTCATCCTGGTTTGATTAGAAGCTTCAAGAACTTGTCATATGTCCAAACAGGCTAAACATGGATATCCTGAATAGAAAGTGGAATAACTTCTTAAACATAGCTCCTTTGGGATTGATTCAACTTCATGGATACTCTCCACTGAATAATGGTTCCAAATCAAGCTTCTTACATAGTAATTCATCCTGGTTTTGTTAGAAGCTGCAAGAACTTGCCATATGTCCAAACAAGCTAAACATGGATTTCCAGATTAGAAAGTGGAATAACTTCTTAAACATAACTCCTTTGGGATTTATTCAACTTCATGGATACTATCCACTGAATAATGGTTCCAAATCAATCTTCTTACATAGTAATTCATCCTGGTTTGATTAGAAGCTTGCAGAACTTGCAATATGTCAATACAGGCTAAACATGGATATCCTGATTAGAAAGTGGAATAACTTCTTAAACATAACTCCTTTGGGATTTATTCAACTTCATGGATACTCTCCACTGAATAATTGTTCCAAATCAAGCTTCTTACATAGTGATTCATACTGGTTTGATTAGAAGCTTGCATAACTTGCCATATGTCAAAACAAGCTAAACATGTATATCCTGATTAGAAAGTGGAATAACTTCTTAAACATGACTCCTTTGGGATTTATTAAACTTCATGGACACTCTGCACTGAATAATGGTTCCATATAAAGCTTCTTACATAGTGATTCATCTTGGTTTGATTAGAAGCTTGAAGAACTTGCCATATGTCCAAACAGGCTAAACATGGATATCTTGATTAGAAAGTGGAATAACTTCTTCAACATAACTCCTATGGGATTTATTAAACTTCATGGATACTTTCCACTGAATAATGGTTCCAAATCAATCTTCTTACATCGTGATTCATCCTGGTTTGATTAGGAGCTTGAAGAACTTGTCATATGTCCAAACAGGCTAAACATGGATATCCTGATTAGAAAGTGGAATAACTTCTTAAGGTGACCAAGTCTGGATTTATTTGAGAAAAGAGAGGTTCCCTAATGAGAGGAAGTCCAAGCTTATGCCAAGAATTGATGGACCTTTTGAGATCATAAAGAAAATCAGCAACAATGCCTACAAGATTGATCTCCAAGGTAAATATGATGTAAGTAATAGCTTCAATGTTACTGACTTGATCCCTTTTATTGCAGATGAACCTGATTTGAGGTCAAATCCTTTTCAAGAGGGAGAGGATGATATGATCATGGACCAGTCAGCTAAAGAAGATAGAGATGGAGAGCTTAGAGATGAACCAGCTGAAGAAGAGAATGTCTTAACCTTTTCTAAAGGTCCCATGACTCGAGCCAGAACAAGGAAACTCATAGAAGCTATTGGAGGACTGATCAGGAAGTCCTTGAAGCAAGAAGAATGTCTTGGAGGAAGCTTGATACTTCAAGATACACTCATTACCATTCAAGCCATCTTACCATCAAGCTGAGTATCATCTAGGCTAGTAAGCTATGTGTACTCTTTTCCTATCATTGTTTTTGTCCCACTGGGTTTTGCAATGATAGGTTTTTAACGAGGCCATAGTCTTACTAACACATCACCTAGTTGATACTCCCGGACCTATCTACATGAAGAACCTCATGATATGATTTTATCCTAAGTATTTTATGTCTTATATTATCAAAAACTCTATCTAAGTTATGTCTTATTTCTACATTAATGAGGGAGCGTGTTCCTTTCATTTCGAAATGCTTGGAGCCTGTTTCAAGCCTTTCTCTATATATATGTATGAGGCAACAACCCTAGGAAGGTAACAAGTCATTTTCTTTCACTTAAACCTTTGGTTTTCTTCTCCCTTGCTTTCACGAGTCAAGAGAGTGTCTGGTGTGTAATATCCAGTCTGTTGGTGTGTAATATCCAACGCCCAAGGGCTTTAGAGAGGTGTGTCATATCCGATCTAAGCCTAGGAGTATCAAGAAGCCTTGTCATAGCCTCTTGTGTCACCATTCGATTCACAGCCTTGATAAACTTGAGTCCTTGACTTGTTTGTGCAAGGATCTATCCAAAACCATCCAGAGTAGAGTCCTAGGATCTCATTAATAAGAGAGTATGAGAGTTGCTTGTGAGATTTCGTGAGAGATAGAGAGTAACCAGAGATCAGAGAGATTAATGAACCAGAGAATGGTGAAGAAGAAAGGGGAACTCCCCACTTTCAGCTTAAATTTTTCAGAATACGCAAGGAGTGGCTTTATAGCCAAATTACAAGTTGCAAGAGATTAAACAATTCTTAAAGTACAGATTTACTAAACTAATATTAGTGTAGGGTTTCTGATGGAGCCAGGAGGATGCAGGCAAGGAGAATCTCGACCAGAGGGAGGGAGAGTTACAGGAGAGAGAGATGGGCACAGTCTGGTTGAGTGAAAGTGACAGCAGGCTCATCCTCTTATGCACATGTGACTTTTACTCTATTTAATTCCCAACTTGCCTAAACTCTCTCCAACAGCCTGATACCCTTTTTAAACTTCAAATCTGCTTCAAAAGACTAAGCTGGACGAGTTCCCCACCTAGCTTGCCTTCCAAGACACTTTAGGTTAAGTTTTGGTTACTTGCAAGCCAAGACTGTACAGATAGATTCAAATCTGCTTGTTCCGGATTTGCTTGCTCTTGATTTGCTTGGTCTCTTCATCAACTCTAGCATTATTTATCTTCATTCCAACAGGCTAAACATGGATATCCAGATTAGAAAGTGAAATAACTTCTTAAACATAACTCCTTTGGGATTTATTCAACTTCATGGATACTCTACACTGAATAATGGTTCCAAATCAAGCTTCTTACATAGTAATTCATCCTGGTTTAATTAGAAGCTTGCAGAACTTGTCATATGTCAAAACATGCAAAACATGGATATCGTGATTAGAAAGTGGAATAACTTCTTAAACATAACTCCTTTGGGATTTATTCAACTTCATGGATACTCTCCACTGAATAATGGTTCCAAATCAAGCTTCTTACATAGTGATTCATCCGGTTTTGATTAGAAGCTTGAAGAACTTGCCATATGTCCAAACAGGCTAAACATAGATATCCTGATTAGAAAGTGGAATAACTTCTTAAACATAACTCCTATGATATTTACTCAACTTCATGGATACTCTCCACTGAATAATGGTTCCAAATCAAGCTTCTTACAGAGTGATTCATCCTGGTTTGCTTAGAAGCTTCAAGAACTTGCCATATGTCCAAACAGGTTAAACATGGATATCCTGATTAGAATGTGGAATAAGTTATTCAACATAACTCCTATGGGATTGATTCAACTTCATGAAGAACTCTCCATTGATTAAAGATTCTAAATCAAGCTTTTTACATAGTTATTCATCCTGGTTTGATTAGAAGCTTGAAAAACTTGCCATATGTCCAAAGAGGCTAAACATGGATATCCTGATTAGAAAGTGGAATAACTTCTTAAACATAACTCCCTTGGGATTTATTAACCTTCATGGATACTATCCACTAAATAATGGTTCCAAATCAATCTTCTTACATACTGATTCATCCTGGTTTGATTAGGAGCTTGAAGAACTTGCCATATGTCCAAACAGGCTAAACATGGATATCCTGATTACAAAGTGGAATAACTTCTTAAACTTAACTTCTTTGGGATTTATTCAACTTCATGGATACTCTCCACTGAATAATGGTTCCAAATCAATCTTCTTACATTGTGATTCATCCGGGTTTGATTAAAAGCTTGAAGAACTTGCCATATGTCCGAACAGGCTAAACATGGATATCCTGATTAGAAAGTGGAATAACTTCTTAAACATAACTCCTTTGGGATTTAATAAAATTTATGNTTCCTTGGGATTTATTCAACTTCATGGATACTCTCCACTGAATAATGGTTCCAAATCAATCTTCTTACATTGTGATTCATCCGGGTTTGATTAAAAGCTTGAAGAACTTGCCATATGTCCGAACAGGCTAAACATGGATATCCTGATTAGAAAGTGGAATAACTTCTTAAACATAACTCCTTTGGGATTTAATAAAATTTATGGATACTCTTCACTGAATAATGATTCCAAATCAAGCTTCTTACATAGTGATTCATCCGGGTTTGATTAGAAGCTTGAAGAACTTGCCATATGTCCAAACAGGCTAAACATGGATACCCTGATTAGAAAGTGGAAAAACTTCTTAAACATAACTCCTTTGGGATTTATTCAACTTCATGGACACTGTCCACTTAATAATGGTTCCAAATCAATCTTCTTACATAGTGATTCATCCTGGTTTGATTAGGAGCTTGAAGAACTTGCCATATGTCCAAACATGCTAAACATGGATATCCTGATTAGAAAGTGGAATAACTTCTTAAACATAACTCCTTTGGGATTTAATCAAATTTATGGATACTATTCACTGAATAATTGTTCCAAATCAAGCTTCTTACATAGTGATTCATCCGGGTTTGATTAGAAGCTTGAAGAACTTGCCATTCGTCCAAACAGGCTTAACATGGATATCCTGATTAGAAAGTGGAATAACTTCTTAAACATAACTCCTATGGGATTTATTTAACTTCATGAAAGACTCTCCATTGATTAATGGTTTCAAATAAAGCCTTTTACATAGTGATTCATCATGGTTTAATTAGAAGCTTGCAGATCTTGTCATATGTCAAAACAGGCTAAACATGGATATCCTGATTAGAAAGTGGAATAACTTCTTAAACATAACTCCTTTGGGATTTATTCAACCTCATGGAAACTATCCACTGAATAATGGTTCCAAATCAATCTTCTTACATAGTGATTCATCCGGTTTTGATTAGAAGCTTGAAGAATTTGCCATATGTCCAAACAAGCTAAACATGGATATCCTGATTAGAAAGTGGAATAACTTCTTAAACATAACTCCTATGATATTTATTCAACTTCATGGATACTCTTCACTGAATAATGGTTCCAAATCAAGCTTCTTACATAGTGATTCATCCTGGTTTGTTTAGAAGCTTGAAGAACTTGCCATATGTCCAAACAGACTAAACATGGATATCCTGATTAGAAAGTGGAATAACTTCTTCAACATAACTCCTATGGGATTTATTCAACTTCATGGATACAATCCACTGAATAATGGTTCCAAATAAATATTCTTAGATAGTAATTCATCCTGGTTTGATTAGAAGCTTGCAGAGTTTGCCATATGTCACAACAGGCTAAACATGGATATCCTGATTAGAAAGTGGAATAACTTCTTAAACATAACTCCTTTGGGATTTAATCTAATTTATGGATACTCTTCACTGAATAATGATTCCAAATCAAGCTTCTTACATAGTGATTCATCCGGGTTTGATTAGAAGCTTGAAGAACTTGCCATATGTCCAAACAGGCTAAACATGGATACCCTGATTAGAAAGTGGAAAAACTTCTTAAACATAACTCCTTTGGGATTTATTCAACTTCATGGATACTATCAATTGAATAATGGTTCCAAATCAATCTTCTTACATAGTGATTCATCCTGGTTTGATTAGGAGCTTGAAGAACTTGCCATATGTCCGAACAGGCTAAACATGGATATCCTGATTAGAAAGTGAAATAACTTCTTAAACATAACTCCTTTGGGATTTAATCAAATTTATGGATACTCTTCACTGAATAATGGTTCCAAATCAATCTTCTTACATAGTGATTCATCCGGGTTTGATTAGAAGCTCGAAGAACTTGCCATATGTCCAAACAGGCTTAACATGGATATCTTGATTAGAAAGTGGAATAACTTCTTAAACATAACTCCTATGGGATTTATTTAACTTCATGAAAGACTCTCCATTGATTAATGGTTCCAAATCAAGCCTTTTACATAGTGATTCATCCTGGTTTGATTAGAAGCTTGAAGAACTTGCCATATGTCCAAACAGGCTAAACATGGATATCCTGATTAGAAAGTGGAATAACTTCTTAAACATAACTCCTTTGGGATTTATTCAACTTAATGGAAACTATCCACTGAATAATGGTTCCAAATCAATCTTCTTACATAGTGATTCATCCTGGTTTGATTAGGAGCTTGAAGAACTTACCATATGTCCAAACAGGCTAAACATGGATATCCTGATTAGAAAGTGGAATAACTTCTTAAAAATAACTCCTTTGGGATTTATTCAACTTCATGGATACTCTCCACTGAATAATGGTTCTAAATCAAGCTTCTTACATAGTGATTCATCCGGGTTTGATTAGAAGCTTCAAGAACTTGCCATATGTCCAAACATGCTAAACATGAATATCCTGATTAGAAAGTGAAATAAGTTGTTCAACATAACTCCTATGGGAGTTATTCAAATTCATGAAAGACTCTCCATTGATTAATAGTTCCAAATCAATTTTTTTACATAGTGATTCATCCTGGTTTTATTATAAGCTTCAAGAACTTGCCATATGTCCAAAAAGGCTAAACATGGATATCCTGATTAGAAAGTGGAATAACTTCTTAAACATAAGTCCTTTGGGATTTAATCAACTTTATGGATACTCTTCACTGAATGATGGTTTCAAATCAAGCTTCTTACATAGTGGTTCATCCGGGTTTGATTAGAAGCTTGAAGAACTTGCCATATGTCCAAACAGGCTTAACAAGGATATCATGATTAGAAAGTGGAATAACTTCTTAAACATAACTCCTATGGGATTTATTTAACTTCATGAAAGACTCTCCATTGATTAATGGTTCCAAATCAAGCTTTTTACATAGTGATTCATCCTGGTTTGATTAGAGGCTTGAAGAACTTGCCATATGTCCAAACAGGCTAAACATGGATATCCTGATTAGAAAGTGGAATGACTTCTTAAACATAAATCCTTTGGGATTTATGGTGCAATCCACACATCAGAGTGAACCAGATCAAAGCATCTCTCATAGATAGTGCTAGACCTTGGAAAGACTGTCCTACAATGCTTTCCCAATATGCAAGCTTCACAATCATCATTCTTGAACACCATACCAGGAAGCATCACGGTTAAAGCTCTAGTGTGAGGATGTCCCAGCCTAGCATGCCATAGAGTGCTGTCAACACCAGTAGACTTACTGATCATGCACAGAGATGAGGATGGTCTAGGCGCATCAGTCTTTTGGAGATGATATAATTCCTCATGACTATGCCCTTTTCCAATCACATGTCCTGTCTTCAAGTCTTGAAACTCAACCTCATTTGGTCTGAAGACAACCTGACAACTCAGATCAACAGTAGCCTTCCTCACTGATAACATGTTTGATGTAAACTGAGGCATATATAAGGCAGTTGATTCCCTATCAAACAACCTAAGGTTCCCTATCCCTTCTATCTTAACCTTATCACCATTTGCTATAATAACATTCCCTGAGGCAGGCTGGATATCACTAATCAAGTTCCTATCACTAATCATGTGATGGCTAGCTCCTGAATCTATAATAATGGGTTTAGAGTCA
>MU107450.1:0-51532 GCA_012274485.2 Sinapis alba
TACATTGTGATAGTCAATCAGCTATAGCTCGGGCTCAGAATAATCTCTACAATGGTAAATCTCGTCACATCAGAAGACGACATAAAACCATTAGACAACTTATCTCAAATGGTGTAATCACAATTGACTACATCAAATCGGCCGACAACCTAGCGGATCCATTCACTAAAGGTTTGCCACGAGATATAGTTGCTAAATCGTCAAAAGGAATGGGTTTAAAACCTATAACGAATGAGGATGCTTGATTGCAACCCTACCTATCATGACTGGAGATCCCAAGACGTAGGTTCAAAGGGAAAACAAAATCAAACAAAATCTACGAAAAGCACTTTGAGACAAAGTTGTCTCTTCCCAGCTCCTAAAGATGATAAAAGTGCTAATGAATGTGTCAAGGATAAGCATAAGCTTTTAATGATTCCATAGCTTCTAAAGCAGAGTATTACTCAATACTTTTCATGGTCAATCACCTAATGAGTGTGAAATGGGGCCGTTTCTAGGAGAATGAATGCAAGGATATATTCTCTAAGTTCACTCATGTAAACCAGGAATAGTTCAGGGCCACAATGAACACAATAGAGAACTAAGTTCTACGAGAAAATGAAGCTGCGTTATGCATGTTGTCTCGGTCTACATAAAACACCGGTTGGTTCAAGACATCATGTTCACCTTCTGGTAAAGTAAACCCGACAGATATTAACTATGAGTGGTTCAAGGCTTAAAACTGCCACCAACTCAAACACAGTGAATTTTTCGTAAACACTCTCGATAAGTCAGTCTGTCTAGTCATTAGTTTAAGTCTAGTCACATTTTTTTTTAAATAGTCCTAGAGTCTATCGAGTCTGCATTTAGTCTACATATGTTTAGAGTCATTTCTATTCATGTGGGGGATTGTTGGAACAAAAGTCCATTGGACTTTAAGTAAATAATGAAAAGCAAATGGCATGGGCTATAGCCCAATATATGTCAAATGAAACACAAATAAGAGAGTCCCACATCGGTGGGGAGAAGCAAAATTGAGGCATATATATATGTTCTCTTGCTATGAGTTATTAAACAACTCAGGGAGAGAGGAAGCCCCCACGCGCGCGCCGCCGCCGCCGTCCGTCCGGCTCGGCTCGGCGTGGGCGTGGGCTTGGGCTTGGGCTTGGGCTTGGGCTTGGGCTTGGGCTTGGGAGAATGTGGCCCCAGGGCCACTAAAAGATGTTCTTTTTGGGCCCAATTAAGCTCAACGTTTTGCCATTTCGTTTTGAAAAAACAACATGACATTCATGTGTAAACGACGAGTAGTTCGTTTAAAAACAACATGAAGTTTATCGGTTCGAAACGGATCATAACCGAGTCAACAAAGAGAGATCTTGCGGAGTAATTTTCTCAACGCATTAACTCCCAAGATTTTCGGGATATTTTCGTATCAGTTACGAAAATCAAATCTCATTCACCTCTTTAAATAGCTCGTCTCCTCCTCTTTCATTTCTCATCTTTTTCGTACCTCTCTTAGCGAAAACCAGCAAAACCCCTTAGCGTAAGTCTATACTCGAGAGTGTTTCGTAGTTATAGTTCGATAGGACATTCACGAGTGAAGCGTGAATCGTCAACCATGGTTGTATCCTGGGACTCGGTATTCGTACAATTTCGTCTCACTACGAAGCGAATATTTAGAGTTAAGGAAAGAGATCATATCTCGCCTCCATCTTTATTCGAATGCGTTTTTTTTATCGTTTTTTAATTCGTATTTCGATTCATCTATTTCCTTAACATCGTTTTATTATTATCGTTTATATCAGTTCGGTTTTCCGGCTTCTACAACAACTGCACCACAACAGCAATCTTGATCTAAACCAAACTGAAGAAAACTGCTATGTTTATTATTGTCACAGTTAAACACTACCCTGAAGTAAGGAACCGCACCAAAACACAAAGCATAGTTTAAGAGGTAAATCAGAGAGTCTTAAGACAGCTTCAAACACACAAAACCAAACGCATTTGATAGAAACAAAGTATTATTATCTTTAAGAAAAAGCTAGCTAGTTCTGAGAGTCAGCATCCGCTTCTTTGTGACGTTTCATATCGGAACCAGCGTCAGTTTCACTTGCACATGTCACACCTTGTGAGCTTCCTTCCCGCCTCATAATCCCGATCAGTTTCTTCTGAGCTGCTTCACGAATCAGTAGGATACGCAGAAGAAAGGTTGATCAACATACCTCCATAACATATGTCTGATCAATGCCAAGCTGCAATTGGCTCAGGATAATCAAAATTTTCTGGTGAGCATTCATCTTGAATTACTGTGAAAACATTATGATCTCTATCAATCATAGAGTCAAGAAAAGTGAAAACATTTTGATGTGTTTTAGTCATGTATTCATAAAATTGCGAATTACTGTGAAGTCATTTATGTTCTATGTTAATAGTTCGAATCTTTTTTTTTTTTTTTTTCCATCTGAACCTTGAACTTGCTTCCAACTTTGTAGATCATTGGTGAAATATCTGTTGCTGGTGCAACTTACAAGACCACGGAGTCAGTGGCACAACTATTGAAAGTCTTGAATAATAATTTTTTTTTAAACTATTGAAAGTTTGACTGTTAAGCAATTTTTCCGTTTTCCTGCATCATGGTTCCTTCTCTTTTCAGGATAATCACAATAAATTTTTGAATATAACTGATTTTTAATCCTTGCTTCATTCTGTTTTGGTTGCTAGATGGAAGAAAGAATGACATTGTGCAACATGGTTGTGGAAGCTAAGGGGAAGAATCATGACCGGATCTGAAATTTTGGAGGCTTGAAACATTTTTTTAAGAATTTTAGAAATTTTAGGATTTGAAGCTAATTTTTGGAAGCCTATATCTATGAAAAAACTGTAAAATTTTGAGAACTGAGGCGAATGTGTCATTGAAATGTGCCTAGATCCGTGGGAAGAATGGTGTCATCCCTCCTGATGCGACAACATTTAATTACGTTGAGGCATGTATGGTGTCTTGTTTCCTTGTAAATATTTTTTTTGTCAAGGAAGATTATGTTGAGGTATTCATACTATTTTTCTTACATGTTTTACAGAATAGGACATTTGTACCCTTTGAACCTGTATATAGGGATAGAAATGCCAAGTATACTCACCTGGTATGTGTTCAAAAAAAAAAAAAAAAAAAATCACCTGGTAACCTAAATTTTGTGAATAGTGGACATAGCAAATATGGATTTTTGGTATCTCTATGAATTATTAGTGAAGCAAATACCTCAATATTCTGGATAGGTAACTAAAAAATGTTTTGAATCTACTGCTCATATGAGTAATGTAACATGATAGAGTCGCTTGAAGTATTCATGCATCATGGGTTCCTTCTCTTTTGGGAATAATCACAATAATTAAAAAAACTATTAAATTAGATACATGGTTTACCGCATTCGGATGGGACACAAAGAAGGGCAGATTTACTTGGCTTCTCCCTACACGGCTGCAGGCCTGCAGCCTCGGCTCTAACCGGCAATGTCACTGACCCAAGAGAGTTCTTGCAGTAGTCTAACAATGGCTAAAAGAAATATAATGCTGCATCAAGAGAGAACATCGTTACGTGATGTCCATTGTGAACCTATTTATGCATGTAGTTTCCTTATTTCGCTCCTGAGCTTCATAGTTTCAACAAGCACTAAACGTTTATGTTCGAGTTTGAAAGAATAGAGATATAGGGTTTGACTGGTTTCCCTGGTAACACCTACAAACACAGCTTTTACTGTTAGTATCTGTTGTTGATATTTTGCAACAATCACAAAATCGTTATAAATCATTTCAAACCACTCTAAACTTTATAAAATCAAAAGTTGGTTCCGTTTGCGGTGTCGACGGTTACAAGTGGATAAATAAATATAAAAAAAATTTAAATTTAAATTTTTAAAAGAATATTATAAATAATATATATATATATTTAAATTCACTAACAATAATATTTTTATTTTATAAAAGAATTAAACCAAAACTATTCACTATAATTTTTAAATATATATACATATATAAATGAAATAATATATTCTTTAAGAGTTCTAATATAAATATTCAAAATAAATTTTATTGAAATCATAACTTTAATTTAAACTAAAATGTGATATGGTTATTAATTGTATTATACTTATAATTGTAGTTTATTATGGTAGTATATTTTTGATATTTTTATAATGAAATAATGTGTTAATATTGATAATGTATTTTAAACCGTTGTAATATCTCATAATCAACCTGTAACAAATATCTTGCAAACGCAATAATTTCTAACCGCGATATCAGTCGTACGAATCGTTAAATAACACTAAAAATTGCAATCACCCACATCCACAAACTTTGCAATCGCAATATTACATTTATTCTTATTATTTTTTATTTAAATGAAAGTTATAATTTCAGTAAAATTTAATTTGAATATTTATGTTAGAACTTTTAAAAGAATATTTTTTAAACCTGTCACTATCATTGAAAGAAGTAAACGCTCATAATCTAATTTTGATGACAATTTCAAAAATTACAATCTAATCTATTAAAACTGAAGTACAAAAAAGAAATAACCCTAAGTTTTCCTCAATATTTACCATTTACTGCCACTGCCTTAAACTATGTCGTATCCTTAATGATAAACCATAACTAATCGACCACATTCCCACATTAATAAACCATAACTAATCGAATCATACCAGCTGTACTAAACTACAAAAACTAAACATTCAAACCTGCCGTTTCTTTTATCAACAAAACATATAATTACCAACCCATATAATTACCAAACCGAAACAAGATGGAACCAACTGAAAACCAACTGAAAACAATCATAATTTTCCATCCTATCATTGCATAACCATATTTCAATATCTAATGTAATTTTAAACCAACCTTCTTCCTCTTGCTCTACAAATCCTAATATTCAATAGTTTATATTTATATGTACCTTCACATAACATTACTAAGCCATATAATTCAATTGTGATATTTCTCGGTTAATATTGGTTTACATATTAATATATATTTATCATAATATAATTCTATTGTAATATTTTTGGATCCGTGCGAAATTATACATTTAATACAATTTTATGACTATATATTTTTTAGAATTCAAATTAATATCTTCCTATATTCTTGCAATGATCAAAACAATTACCATATTTATTAACTACCACAAAATACATTCTAACCTTGCAAATCAAGTATAATATCTAACTATTAAAAACTAACATTCCTAAATAAACGAATGAAATAATGTATCAATCCACGCCCCCATTCAAGATCTATTAATTTGGATATTACAGGTATAATATCTAACTATTAAAAACCTACATTCCTAAAAATTCGAAATTTTAAATAACGACATTGATTAACTACCACAAAATGCATTGAAATCTTGCAAATAAAGTCTAATATCTAACTCTTAAAATCTTACATTCCTAAAAAGTCGAGATTTTAAATTAAAGAATCATTTAAGGCATCTATTAAATTCGTATATTCTGGTTAAGATATATTAGATATCACGACTAAAAAGATCAATGACAAAATTTTGTGGCGTTAACCTACTTTATGTTGATTACCTATATATACATCTTACCCTATAGCTAGAATCAATATCGTTCAAAGAAAAAACTCCACAAATGTCAAAAAATTCTACTTTTGTTCCTCTCACAAAGCTCAGGCCGTTTAAGGATAACTGGCGAGTACAAGTGAAATGCCTTCATTCTTGGAGATCAAACACACCTTTTGGAGATACTTTTGACATGGTATTAGCTGACCAATGGGTAAACTATCTTACTAAACGTTTTTACCCTCACGCTGTAACAGTTATCGAATTTACTAATGTTATTAAATGTGTGTGTGTTTATTTTCTAGGGAAACAAAATCCAAGCAACTTGCAAAAAAACCCACATGCTCCGTGTTCAACGTGCTATACCTATAGGAAAATGGGGAGTTATTGAAAAAGTTCATATGACAGCAGCCGGTGGCCAGTATAAAACAACACGCCATCCTTACAAGATGAATATCTCAGATGAGACTGTTGTTAGAGGTTCAGATTTAGTTGATGATCGTATTTTTCTGGATCTTGCCGACTTTCCCCAAATTGGAAATGACCCTAAAGAGCTACCCTTCCTTATAGGTACCGTGTATTATATTTTGATCATTATCATATATCCGACCCTGAGATATTTGTTTTTCTAACAGATGTGATGGGAAAAATCCATGACCTTGGTGATGTTCTAACTGTCAAAGCACAAGGAGAAAATCTAGAACATCACTAAAGGTTGGTTGTCCTGTTATGGTGCTGAGAAACATAGCACCTACTGATGGTTTAATGAATGGGACAAGACTTCAGATCACTCAGCTCATGGATTTCATGGTTCAAGCGAGGATTCTTACAGGAGAAAGAGTTGGGGAAATTGTTGATATTCCTAGATTGTTAATAACTCCATCAGACACCAGATTGCCTTTTAAAATGCGGAGGAGGCAACTGCCTCTCGCTCTGGCATTTGCGATGACAATTAACAAAAGCCAAGGACAATCGCTTTCTGAAGTATGTCTCTATCTTCCAAGACCTGTCTTCTCACATGGTCAGCTATATGTTGCCGTTTCTAGGGTCACTTCTAAAAAAGGTTTGAAGATTTTGATTTTAGACAAACTTGACAAACCGCAGAAAAAAACTATGAATGTAGTTTTCAAAGAAGTTTTCAGCAACCTTTAAAAATTGACTTCATAAGGTAAAAATCTATATTTATAGTTGGATATTTTATGCAGTTTTGGTTTGGCGATTCAATAAAGAATAAAATTTTTGATGCATTTTCTCTGTCATTTTTTGCAGATTACAATCTTTGACATATTATCTCTGGTGGAAGAGTGCTTGGTGGTTGAGAAGCGAAGTTTGTTTTTGAAATAAGATTGTTATTGTTTTTCAAATAAGATTGTTATTGTTTTTCAGAAGTTCACCTATCAATTCTACTGCAGTTCACCTCTCAATTTTACTGCAGTTTATAACAACCATATTTTCAAATAAGATTGTTTATGTTTTTCAGAAGTTCACCTATCAATTCTACTGCAGTTTATAGCAGAAGCGAAGTTTATTTCTTCTTATATAAGTCTATCAGTAACACAAACTATTATGATATGCTTCAAGAATGCAAGTACAAAATCAAAATCAAACTTTAACTTAAGGCAGTGTTTCTCAAGAAATAAACCACTTATAAACTATCTTATATTGCAAACACCTAACAAATTAGTCTCAGTAGATAAGTAATTACTAACCGTTTAATAAGTTTGTTGTCATGTGAAGGTTGTAGTCTTCTTTTCGAGCTTGTGTACTCCAACTTGGTTATCTCCACGTCCTATATAATGAGTCTAATTTAATTAGTTGTAGATTATTATTTTCAACATTGAGTCAAAATAAATATAGAATTTAAAATACATGTCACAATTATATCAACCAATAACACTTACATTTTACTTTAAGAGGGTGGCCAGTTATCTATAAACTGATTGACTTAATCGACACCTTTTCCAAGTGCATAGAAAACACAGGCGATGAAGCTAACATTTTAAGTATAATACAAAACATCATTAAACACCAAGAGATTCTCTTATACGTAAAAGATAACAAATTCTAATAAAATTCCATCCCATAAACATGTAAGTCTTTCTTATTTCAAAAGAACCTGAAAAAAGAGCTACAAGAAGAGGAATCAAAAGAAAAATAGTACCTTCTTAATTCTGAATGAATTACAATTAGCTTCTTCTCTTTCCAGGTATGTACTGGTAATGTCCAATAGTCTTCAGGGAGTATATGGACCTGGTACGACTGAAGCAGAAATAAATTTCAAGAACATAAACTGAAATCATCTATATGAACTGAAATCACCTAATCAAGAGTACACCTGAGATATCTCTTCCACTAGCAAGTGCTTTACCGCAAACCACGATTACAAGAACTCAAATCAATGTAGACATTCAATGACAACCGAGAGCAAATTAGATGTTGTGCTTATAAAAATGATCTTTAAAGTGATATAAGATTTTATTGGATGCTTATACCTTGTGTGGCTCTGTCTGTCGTATTGAAGGGTCACTTTTCCAGGAAGTATTTTCCATTAAAGAATAGATTTCTTTCACCAATACCGCAGCTGTGAATCTGAAATTATTTTAGAAAATAAATCCTGAAGTTCACAATTCATGGAAGCGCTTTTAAAGGGTATCAATTGATCTTAAGTGAAAACATATGAAAACTAATTGCTTTGGAAGACTTATCTTTAGAACTAGCAGTTTCAGGTGTTGATTAAGCATGTTTATCCAGATCTTCGTTTACTTTTGCAGAGTTAAACAAAAGTATCTCTCTTTCATCCATGTGATTTTTTGAACGGCATAACTACTAGGGTAACCTAAAACATATTAAAAAATAGTTAAAAAATCTAGACTCGCTCAACAAACAGATTTCAAAGTCTACTTACCTGAAGATATTGATGTTTCTGGATCCTTTCACTACAGTTTTTCGTTTTGTCTTCAGGGATAACTTTTTCAGGTCTTCTTCAAACATGTACGAAATGAACAGAATCAACCTCGAAGCCTCGAATTTGACAGATCATTCGTCGGAACGACATGAAAATAGAATCAAAAAAAGGATTTTCAGATCGTAAGAACCTTTTTCCAGGTTCCTATCATATATTTATAAACAAAAAGTAACTTACTGGACATCTACCTTCAACGATCTGTGTTGATAGATCATCTCTCGTCAGATCTCCGTAAAACATTGAGAGAGAAAGACAAACGTTTTTTTTTTTCTGATGAAACTACTTCGGAAATATCAAAAACATATCTTATCTTTGTCGGTTGGTGTTACGTGTCTTTGGTCTGAATAGTTTTCCAAATATTTCACCACCAAAAGAATAAGCCCAAGTAAAATTAATTGGGCCTTCATATGATGATGTATAACTGTTTTAAACCCATTTATATGCTATTAGTTTATAAATTTAAAAATGAATTTTTTAAAATACGGGAGTTTTAATTATGGCCTTAAATTTTGAAACTATTTTATATAGTTTTCGATAACTTTGTCAATGAATAGATAAGTTTTTCTTTAGATTTATTTTAAGTAAGACTATTGTTTATTAACTGCAACAGTTGTTTTTTAAAAATAAATAAAAAGTATAGTTGGTCAAAATTAAATGTAATAAAATAGAAGGTTTGGTATTTGTAAACAATTCTTTAAATTTGAAATTAGGTTATGGTTCCAACAAAAAAAATACATTAAGTAAAGTTATTAAAGAGATGTTAAAAATTTATTCAGTAAAAAAGACAATTTATTTAAAAATAAAATATCTTTTAAAATAATTTAAAATCAGTTAGTATTTAAATGAAGAAAAAAATATAAATACAAATTAAAACCTTCACATAAAAAACGATAACCAATAATATAACTAAAACATAAAGATCCAAAAAAATATGAAAGTAAAGACAAAACAATGTTCAAAGTAAATAATCATCTATATTTACACGTCTAATATTAAGCAAATACGTAATATGATGAATATTATATATCTATAAGATTAAAATAAATATGTATTACAAATTTTAAATCGATAAAAAGAAACCCGCGCGGGCGCGCGGGTCATAATCTAGTGATATATTATTTGTGATTTAAAAATGCCGTACATTGTCAGAACTGAAAGAATATTCCAATCTCGATGTTTTAGATATTATTTCTACAATTTGTTATATACTCCAATAATGTAGGCGTTTAAGTCAAATGTACTAATACCTAGATCTTTAAATTTAAATACGTAAAAACAATTGTGTAGAGAAAGGGAATAAACAGTTGGTAAGAATTAAGAAGCCACTGAATCAGTAAACCTGACAAATTGAATAAGTGAGAAATCATTTCATTTCATTTGGCAATGCACTGTCACCTTAATAATGCCAATAAATTAATTAACCCTCAATAATACGAATTTTTTTAATACGAGATTGATTAGAGAGGAAACAATATAATCGGTGAGAGCCAATTGACTCGGCATTAGGGTCGATGCAGGCGTGTAAGACAATTTTTAATTAGAACATCTAATTTTTTTGTATTTTAAATTAAAAGTGGAGTTAAATTTACTCTAGTTATATTTTGTTTTATTCAAAAATAAAGTAATAAATAAAATACAGAACAGTGAATATTAGTTTTTAGGGTTATTTTATTTTTACTTTATTATAAAACTAAAAATATAGTAGAAGTGGGGAATATTTTATTTTAGAATATTTTTTGGTGAAAATAAAATAAAATTTGAAATGTTCTTGTACTTTATAAAAATATAACATCCAATTTTGCTATATAGAAAATGTTTAAAAAATTGATTTAAATATCTATGTTAATAAAGTGTATTTATCTTGGTTACACATCCATTTAGAACTCTAGGATTAAGCATGTATTATCTGAAGTAGTAGAATAATAAGTGATTAATCGGAAATGATTCTGGTATCAATCAAGAGAGACCAAAGCACAGAGAAATGTCATGTGATAATTGCAAACAAGATTTTTAAACTTCTAAAAAATTAACGCACCGCTTGTTGCACGTGATAAGACTCACAGGTCGAGTGAGCATGCCATGTGAGGTTCTTTAGGTGTGGGTGATCAAGGCGTTACAAATGATATCAGAGCTGAACTCAGACAAATGTAGAGTCATGTGTGCGCTTACACTAACATGGGTTACCATCCTCAAGTCCAACAGGACGTTGCGTTCTTTGAGAGAGGTTGAGTTATAGCGTCTTGATTTGTTGAATATGTTGAATGACATAAGAGAATTAATTTGGCTACCTATGTCACCAAGTAAACTAATCTTTTCGATCACACATCCTGAAAGAACTCTAGAGTTAATCGTGCTTGAGCTAGAATAATGGAAGGATGTTCGATCTATCATAAAGCGATTCATAATATCGTGCGAGTGATGTCAAATTACGAGGAAAGGTCATGTGATAATTGCAGGACCAGTAAATAACTTTCGAACCTCCCAAAAATTAATACACCAATTGTCACACGGAATGGAGCCCACGAGCCGATTGAGCCGGATGGGATACACATTAGTTATGGGTGGTCGAGACATTACAAGTGGTATCCGAACAAAACTCAGACGAGTGTAGAGTCATTTATAGGCTCATACTAACATATGTAACGATCTTAGGGCGCAACAAGGATATTGCATTATGTGAGGAGTAAATTGTAACATCCCAATTTGTGGTATATGGAAAAGCTTAAAAGAGTTAATTTGACTACATATGTCACTAATGTGCACTTACCTTTTCGTACACACATTCGTTTACAACTCCATGGTTAAGTATGCTTTAACTTGAGTAGTGGAAGGATGGATGACATATTGAGAAGTGATTCGCAGTATTGTGCGAGTAAGACCAAAGCACGAGTAAAGATCATGCAATAATTGCAGGGGCAGTAAACAAGATTTTCAAACTTCCAAAATTTATGCACCGTCCGTCGCACAAAATGGGGTCCATGGGTCGAATGAGCAGGTGTGGGAGGCACACTAGCCGTAAGTAAGGCTGGGAATTCGAGTACCCGTTTGGATACGGGTTAGTTCTTTCGGGTATCAAGTTTTTTTAGGTTTTAAAATTAGGTTACGTTTGGGTATTACAAATTTTTGGGCCGGGTTCGAGTCGAGTCCTCACGGGTCTAGATGGGTTCGGTTTTTGATGTATAGGAACTTGAAAATAACCAAATAACCAAAGTATCTAAAACATGTTTGGATAGTTGTACTCAAAGTAACCATAGTTCTCAATTCGGTTCTAATTTTTGTATCTAGACTACCCAAATTTACCCAAAATAACCAAAATTATCCTTTACACACATTTTTGTTTGGATATTTTTATCCAAATTATCTTATTTTATCTTAAAGTACTTATAAGTACCAAAAATAACTACTCCCTCTGTTTCACAAAGAGTGTCATTTTACCACTTTTTTCTTGTTATACAAAGAATGTCATTTTAGAATTTCAATGTAACTTATAGCTTAATATTAATTGCAAAATGCATTGGTTTTATAAATAAATCTATTTATCTCAAATACTATTGGTCAAATAGGTGTAATTAATACAATTATAAATGCATTTCAATTATTTTCTTAATATGTGTGAAATGTGTCTAAGTGACACTCTTTGTGAAACGGAGGGAGTATTATACTTAACTTATAACTATAATTTAAAATATTAATATAATTATAAGTATAATTATAACTAATATTTTTAGATATATATTTATATTTCGGATATCTTCGAATACTTATTTGGTTCTTGGTTCAGATCGGGTTCAGAACTGGTTCTTCGGATATAGAAATTCATGACTCATTTAGATACTTTCCCCGGATCCAATCGGGTTTGGGATCCTGATTTTTGTGTTGACTTCGGATCGGTTCTTCGGGTCCGGATATTTTATCCATTCCTAACCGTGAGCGACGAGGCATTATAAGTGATATCAGAACTAAACTCATACGAGTGTAGAATTTTGTGGCGTTTAACATGACTTACGATCTTGGAGCGCAAAGAGACGTTGCATTTTTTAGAAGGAGTGAAATATAATATCCTGATTTGTGGTACATGTTAAAAAGTTTAAGGAGGACCCAAAAACTTTAGAACAAAAAATTGACTATATTAAATTTTAGTTATAGAGTTAAAAAGACTAAAAGTAAAATTTATCATCCAATATGTTATAGTCTTTGCTCTCTTGATCAGTAATAAACTATTTTGACAATTTTCTTGGTTATTACTACTTTTTCATGTTTTTGTAATCTATACAAATTTACCATAACATCAATCTCAATTAGGCAATGCTCTATCAAGACGACATCTGATTATTAGGCCACTTCATCTCCCACCGTAGGAAAATGTGTTCCCTTAATTTGGAAATACCATGAAACCACAATTATCTACTTCCTCCATTTCATATTATTTGTCGTTCTATGTTTATGCATATATATTAATAAAACATACTCCTTCCGTTTTATATTAAATGTTGTTTTAGAGAAAAAAAATTGTTACAAAATAAGTGTCATTTTCGTATTTCAATACAAAATTTATGAATTTTATTTTCCAGTTTAATTTTCTATTGGTTAAAATATTGTTAGATATATGAGGAATGATGTTTTTATATAGAAAATATGCAAATTTAAATGTTTTCTTAATTCGTGTGCACAAATCTAAAATGACATTTATTATGAAACAGAGAGAGTATGATTTTGTATATTTCTAAAATAAAACATAATTATCTATACATCTAACCATATTTTAACCAATTGAAAAATAAATTAAAAAAATTTATTAATAAATTTTGCATTGAAATTTTAAAATGACATTTATTTTTAAATAATTTTTTTTTTACAACGACAAATAATATGAAAAAAAGGAGTATCATTTTATTAACCTCAATAAATACAGATGCACGCCTCAGAAGTTGACTTTGCTTTTGATGTTCTGCGGTAATTTCATTTACATTAACTATCACAAACAAACAAGAGATTTGAGATGTTGATTTGATCCACATGAACCACCACATGCCAAAAAACATGATGTTACAATTAATCCAGTCTTTATTGTGCACAAGATAGTCATCCATTATAGTGTGAGTCTTCGTGACTTTACATTTGTCGAGTTCTGCTTTAATAGAAGTTGTAACGCCTCATTACTTACAGCTAGCAGATGCTCATGCATGCTCTCTTGACATATGGATCTTACTATATATGACAACTGATGTGTTATTTTTTGGAGATTCGAAATATTTGTTTATTGATCATAAATTTACTATGTAATCTTTTCACGTTTTTTGGTTCAATTACACGATACCAGAAATCATTATTCGATAAGACGTCTATTCTTTAACTAGTTCAGCTCAAATAATTTTAAAGATTTTGTGGAAAAATAAATTAAAAACTAAACTCCCTTTAGTGACATAAACAAATCGATTTTTTTAAAAAAAATCAAATTCTATATGCACCACCATATATTAGATATCGAGATTTTAAAGTAAAATCTTGCAAGAAATATATAAGTGAGAAATTTATTTGTGATACAAACAATTTATGACATCAAATCCGATTTGACTATCAGCTTCTTTAAACATATGCCAACTTAGACCATCATTATTTTCGGTATCTTAATCGGAATTCTTATCTTCAGATAAGAGACGTTTTAAATTTTTCATTAGAGATAATTTTTAGATTTTTTAGTTTTACACCACAAAAAATGAAAATGCACATGAAAATAGAAAAATCCCAAAAATACAGACGCAAAAAGTTCCTTTTTCAGACGCAGAAAGTTTCAATGATATAAACATAGATTTTACACCAACAACTCTTTAAACGCATCTTGTTCCCCTAATCCAACCATTAATTATTTCACTAATAGCCTGACTCTTTAAGGACTGGTTGGTTGAAACAATGTGGTTGTGGTTGCAATTGCAAGAGTTTGTGGATATGGATAGTTACAGTTTTTAGTGTTATTAAATGTTTCGTACGACTGGTACTAAGAATATATAGAAGATAATGACAGTTGAGTCAGCTGACCCCATCATTTTTTTTAAAAAAAAATTGTTTTTCTTTAAAAAAAATTATTTTAACCCCAATTGAAAATAAATTTTGATTCCATAATTTTTTTTTGACCCCAGTACAAAACATTTCTGGTTTTGCCAATGACTGGTAACATGATTAAAAATTATTGCATTTCCAAAATATTTATAACTGATTGATTATGAGATACTGCAACGATTTAATAATAAATTATCAATATTAGTACTTTATAAAATTATAAAAATATCAAAAACGTACTAATATAAAAACATATAATAATTATTAATATAATATTCTTAATTAATTACATTTTTTTATTTTTTAGTTTAAATGAAAGTTATAATTTAAGTAAAACTTATTTTGAAGATTTATGTTAGAACTTTTTAAAAAAATTATTTCATTTATTTATGTATATATGTATATATATTACTGTTTAAAAATTATAGTGAATAATTTGGTTTAATTTTTTATAAAATAAAATTATATTGTTATTGAATTTAAATTAAAATATATAAATATATTTTTGTTTATAATATTTAAAATTTAATTTCTTAATATATATATATATGTATATATATATTTATTTACTAACCCCAACTGCTAGCGGGAACCGGTTTTTAATTTTATGAGATTTAAAACGGTTTAAAATGATTTGTAGTGTTTTTTGTGCTTTTTGCAAAACGTCAACAACGACTACCAACCGTAAAAATTGTGTTTATTTAGATAATTAATTATTTAGTTTAAAACTGAATATTCGAATTAATACGGATCAAATCAGATTAGATAATTAATTATTCGGAGAAATAAACCAAATTACGAATACCACTCTGGGTATTCAAATATGTGCACATAATGTAGATTTAAATAGTTTAGAAGTTTCAATAGCCGGTAATACGTGTTTGAGACGCGTCCCTACCCCATTAATTAACTCTATTGCCTACACTGGTTGAGTATTTTGGGTGTTTGTTTAATCAGCAGTCAGCATACTATCAAGCCTATAAAGACCACTAGAAACAGAACCGATTAAAAGCATCTAATTAGCCATCTCTCTCAAATATCACAGTATTACAAACAAATATATTAAAAAAATGGATGGCGAGGAAGATCAAATAAATGATGAAACTAATAACCATGACCATGAGCAGAAATTGAAAGAGAAAAAGGTATTATTTCATTCCGCTTACAATATATATCATCTCTCTTCTTCCTGTAGTTCTATATAACTACTTCTATATAGGTTTTTTTTTTTTGAAAAAGACTTCTATATAGGTTAAGTTGGTCGTTTGGTGCCTATCAAAATTTCAGTATCTTTTTTTTTTTAAAAAAAAAAAATTAATCTAAATACTATATAACTTATTTTTCTTGGTGCTAAAAAATCAAAAACGCCGATTTGAAAGATGTTTGATTTCATGATGATAAATAGAATAGTTAGCTTTTAACATTTGTACCAAGAAAAAAAAAAATAGAATAGTTAGCATACCAGGAAACTGTTTATCAAAGCTCAACCTTGTTTTATTGTTTTTCTATAGCGACATCAAAGTCATATTTTTACAGCACTTTGTTGTTGTTGTTTGGGTATTAATCAGAAATCATGGGGAAAACTGTTTCGGCCCGATTCATTCAGCATAGAGGCCGGAAAAACTCCAACCAATACTCATCATCCTTCATTGGTACGTATCTAAATATAACTCTTCGTGTTCAACGGAAAATATATAGGATGATCTATTTTTTTGTAAAAAAAAACATACATACTTTGAATGAAATAGATGAGCTGGAGAACGACGATGAGTTTGGCATTCCAGAGCCTAGGAGTGGTGTATGGAGACATCGGGACATCGCCTTTATATGTGTACGCAAGTACTTTCACTGAAGGCATCCATGACAAAGATGATATCATCGGCGTTCTCTCGCTTATCATCTACACTCTTACCCTCGTCGCACTTCTCAAATACGTTTTTATTGTCCTTCAGGCTAACGATAACGGAGAAGGTGCTTTTTCTTCTTTTCTACATGGTTAATTTTTCATTATAATTATTGCGTTCTAATCTCCTTTTCTTCTCAAATACTGATTTTTTTTTTACTTTACTATCGTTTTTAATATATACTGGAACACATAACTTTCTTTCTAATTTAAAAATGAATCAGACGACAAAGACTATACTTTTTGTTTACATTTTATTATTTAAAATAAAATATGATCAAATCATTTGTTAAACAAAGATACAATCATATATAAATGAGAAATTTCTTTAGATAGTTTCTTTTAATTTATTTTTTACAAAAATAACATTAAAAAAAATGATCAAAATAAGTTTTATTAAAGGATAAAATATGTATTTATATGCATTTATACTTCTAGGGTTAATTAATCTAGACTTATGGTTTAGAGTTAAATGATGAGTTTGAGGATGAATTTCAAATTTAAAAAATAAAAAATAAATATTCAAAATTTTAAAATAAAAAAATAAAAAAATTATTTGAAAGAATTGTATAATATAAAATTCTTAACTATGAAATGGAAAGAGAAATTTGGCTTATGTTTGGGAAAAAGCTTATGATTACTGTTTATCTTTATATATTCATTGTAAGAAAGAATCTATTGTAACGTGCGGCTTCACTTATTCTCTAAAAATATTTAGTCAACTAATCACTAATGGTCGATGGAGTAAAATGGAGTTTGAACAAACAAAGCGTTATCATATTTATGTAATATTATAAGTCGTGAAAAAAGGAAGTAATGGTAATTTTAACCTAGGAAGGAATTAAGCACACGATGGTCGCGCTTTTATTGGATCCACATTAAGATTCGTTGGATCTATGAAGAGTTAATCAATAATCAAAACTTCGATATAGTTTTCATATAATATATTATGTAGCCGGAAATAAAGAGAAATTGTAATAGATAAATTTAATCATTTTGTATTTTTTTGTCAAAATCATTTTGTTCTTATAGGATAATAATTTTTAATCTCATTTTTTTACCTTTAACTGTTACCTTTTCTATTTATAGAAAATAATGAAATAAATAATTTTAGAAATTCTAAAAATTATGAAAGATAGGAACAATGGAAGAAATACTCATATCTATGCAGTATTATTTTTGGGGTTCTAACACTTGCTAAATAATAATTTCAAATTTTGTTTTACAGATAACATATTTTATATTCTATGAAAATATATTCAATATTTTTTTCATATATTATACAATCAATTTTCTTTACAAAAAATCGAAATTAGTTTATTTCCATATATGCAAATCTCTAAATTTTTCTTTCCATATATGCAAATCTTTTCATTTTTGATTGATTTCATTTTAATATATAACTATTATTTAATTTATATTTCAAATTGTTTTAATATATGAAAAAATCAAAATACATTTATTTTTATAAAATGCAAATTGGTTTTCAATATGCAAAATATATTTTTAATTAAGTTTTAATTGAATTTATTATTTCCAATGCAATTAAAAATATATGCAAATCATTTTTATTTCCATATATAATAATTTTTAATTAGTTTAATTTTAATATATAAATAAGTTCGTAGATTGTGTTTTAAATGATAAATAAGTTCAGAAAATATTATATTAAAGGAACAAATTTATGTTAGTGTTATCTTATAAAGACAAATATGCTGAATGTTTGGTCTATATTTCTAATTTTCCAAAGAACGTCCATGTATTTTATCATCAACCTGACCATTGACTTTTTAATATATGACGCACGTCCTCTAGATCAAATTTTTTTGTATGTTCTAATAATTGTACGATGTCTCACGTTGGCTAATTTTAAATGAATAATACGAAGTGTATGCGATTCGCGCGATCCAATGAATAAACTATTCTTGTTCCTAAAGCGCGTCTAGAGTTCGTACAAGTACCACGTTGACTTTATATATTCTTTTTTTTTTCCTAGTGATACGTTAATAATATTTCTAGTGATATGTTAATACCAATAATTTTTCAATTATAACCAATATGTTAATATTGTTAAATGTTCGCAATTCTTTACATCGTGTATTTTACTTTGTTTTGTGTATATATATGTTATTTCTAACATATAGTTAGACATGATATTATAGATTAGTGTCATGAAAATTTATACATACAAAACTGGCAACCCATATAACAAAGTTGGTGAACGCAGGAGGAACATTTGCACTGTACTCATTGATATGTCGGTATGCAAAAACGGGACTTATCCCAAACCAAGAGCCAGAAGATAGAGAACTCTCAAACTATACACTTGAACTTCCAAACACAAAGCACAGAAGAGCCCATAAGATCAAAGAGAAGCTCGAGAATTTCAAATTCGCTAAGATTACACTCTTCCTTGTCACTATTATGGGCACCTCCATGGTCATTGGTGATGGTATTCTTACTCCTTCAATCTCAGGTACGTACCTAACAAAACAATTGACCAACATGAGGTAAAATATTATCCAGAATTATATTAATTAACAAAATTCATGTTTTTTTTTTACTTGATCCAGTACTTTCAGCAGTAAGCGGAATCAAATCTCTTGGGCAAAGTAAACTCACACATCCATCTTCTAGCTTATTTTCTAATTGATATTCCCTCCGTTTCGATTTAATTATCGTTGTAGGGAAAAAATTTCGTTTCAAAATAAGTGTCGTTTTAGAGTTTCAATGCAAAATTTATTAATAAGATTTTTTATTTTATTTTTCTATTGGTTGAGATATGATTAGGTGTATAGGTAATTGTGTTTTTATTTTGAAAATATACAAAATCATGTTTTCTTAATATATGTGCATAAACCTAGAACGACAAATTAAATAAAACGGAGGGAGTAATATTAATTTTTTTTCTCTGCTAAAAATATATATTAACTGGTGTTGTTTTTGAGTTGGAAGCATATGATTCCTCACAATATACAAATGTAACAATTTTAACCTATATAAATGTGATCTAATGGCATTTGATGATGGTAATGTGCAGATACGGTGGTTGGTGTTTCAGTTGCAATCTTAATTCTGCTATTCGCATTTCAAAGGTTTGGAACGGATAAAGTTGGATTCTCATTTGCCCCTATCATCCTTTTATGGTTCACATTCCTGACTGGGATTGGTCTCGCTAATCTTTCCAAGCATGGATTTACCGTCCTAAAAGCAATTAATCCACTATATATTATTCAATACTTTATAAGAAACGGTAGAAAGAGTTGGATTTCCCTCGGAGGTGTCTTCCTCTGCATCACTGGTGAGAATCCATAAAACGATTTTATATGTATATTAATATAATCCCAAATATTAAATATACTTTCTAACGATTGAATGTAATTTGTTGAATCAGGGACGGAGGCTATGTTTGCTGATCTAGGTCATTTCAGTGTTCGAGCCGTACAGGTGATTTTTTATATGAGAAAATGATACGATAGCGGTTTTAATTTATTTTCATAAAAATAAAAAAATAACCAAAATATTTCATTAAAAAGATAAATATACATTTATAACTTATGATTAATTAATTTAGACTTAGGGTTTAGAATTAAGATGTATAAAATTGGGGGATGGAGTTTCAAATATTAAAAAAAAAATTAAAATTAAAATTAAAAAAAAAGACTATTTTAGTCATTTTATTTTTTGAAGGTTATTTTTATAATAAAAAATAAAAAATTATTATTTGAGAGAATTACCTTTTTATATCCCTATCCTATAGCTATATAAGTAAATAGAATATTTTAACCATAAACAATTTAGACATATATATCACACTGGAACTCAAAATTATATAAGAGAAATTGGACCAATTCACTCGTTTTAAACTGATTTGAAAACTCATCACACATATTTTTGGTGTTTAATTTACTAACCTAATTTTCCCAAAATATGTTGCAGATTAGTTTCTCATGTATAGCATATCCAGCGCTGTTAACAATATACTGTGGGCAGGCTGCATACCTGACCAAACATACTTCCAACGTTTCAAATACTTTCTATGACTCTATCCCAGGTTTTTTTTTTTAATCTCAAACTAAACTTGCATATACATATATGTATGTAATTGTGGGGTTCTAAACTTTACGGAAAATCCTATCCAAAGTATCTAAAACATAACACTGGATGCAACTTAACAGATCCATTTTACTGGCCAACATTTGTGGTGGCGGTGGCAGCATCGATCATAGCAAGCCAAGCTATGATATCCGGTGCCTTCTCAGTCATCTCACAGTCTCTACGTATGGGTTGTTTCCCTCGAGTGAAAGTAGTTCACACGTCAGCTAAGTACGAGGGACAAGTATACATCCCTGAGATCAACTACTTCCTCATGCTTGCATGTGTTGCTGTTACTCTCGCCTTCAGGACCACCGAGAAGATAGGACACGCTTATGGAATCGCTGTCGTAACAGTCATGGTCATCACGACCTTTATGGTGACTCTCATAATGCTTGTTATTTGGAAGACTAACATAGTGTGGATAGCTATGTTCTTGATAATCTTTGGCTCTATAGAGATGTTATACCTCTCTTCGGTTATGTATAAGTTCACGAGCGGTGGTTATCTACCGCTTGCGATAACGGTGGTTTTGATGGCAGTGATGGCGATTTGGCAATACGTTCATGTTCTCAAGTATCGGTACGAGCTTAGGGAGAAGATATCTAGTGAAACCGCTATACAAATGGCTACAGCTCCTGATATAAACCGTGTTCAAGGCATTGCTCTGTTCTACACGGAGCTTGTTCACGGGATAACTCCTTTGTTCTCTCATTATATCTCAAATCTTTCTTCGGTTCATAATGTTTTCGTCTTGATATCCATTAAGTCACTTCCCGTGAGCCGTGTGACACCGTCAGAAAGATTCTTTTTCCGTTACGTTGAGCCTAAAGATTTTGGTATGTTTCGATGTGTTGTGAGGTATGGTTATAAGGAAGACATCGAGGAGCCAGATGAGTTTGAGCATCAGTTTGTTCATTACTTGAAGGAGTTCATACATCATGAGTATTTTATCTCTGGTGGAGAAGTTGAAGAGACGGAGAAAGATGAGGAAACTAATGATCAGACAACACTTGTGGCTTCCTCGGGGAGGATTGGGTCAGAACATTCATCTTCCTCAGACAAGATTAGGTCGGGAAGTGTTGTCCAGGTGCAGTCAGTGGAGAGTCAGAAGGATTTGGTGGAGAAAGCTAGAGAGAAAGGAATGGTTTACTTAATGGGAGAGACTGAGATTACTGCGGATAAGGATTCTTCTCTGTTTAAGAAGTTTATAGTGAACCATGCTTATAATTTCTTGAAGAAAAATTGCCGAGAAGGAGACAAAGCACTTGCGATTCCAAGGTCAAAGCTACTTAAGGTTGGCATGACTTATGAGCTGTAAGGTTTGCTAACTCGTCGTCTATTTTCTTTGTGTGTATGTCTGTGTGATTAATACGCGTGGTTTAAGGTTCATTGTGAGTGCTTAAATTCTCCATGTGACCATGTTTCAGCGACGCTTGGTTTGTTTTTGTTTTTCTTTTGATTATGGTATTGTGTATTGTGATCTTTTGGTTTGTGAATGTCAATGTATTTATTTTAAAAAATCATGAACCAAACAGATTTGAGCTCTACAAGACCTTGCTTATCCTTTTGAGGATTTAGACTTAGACAGATTGTCGCATTAAGTTGGATAACTGATAATCGAATTCTAGTTCTAGGATTGGGCTTAATAAATCCTTAGCAACTATTGATGGGAGTTGTAATTACATGTTTGATGTCCATGAATCTAGTGTTTTTCCTATCTGCTTACAAACATATCTTTGATATGTTTGATTTACTTCTTTTTATTTATGTTCTACTTTTATCAATAGTTGATAGTCTAATGTGTGATTCACGCTTTATGTGAATTTGATCCCCAAGTATTACAATCAATTTTTTATCTGAGAGAGTGCTTTGGGGTAATTTGAATATATCATCTGCTAACTATAAAAATCTATAGAAACATATGATATGGGTTTGGATGGTATGTGTATTTTGTATTAGTAAAAAAATTAACAGTGTCAAATAATAAATTTAGATAGTTACCTAAATATGATGTTTTGTGTTGGTAGAAATTTTAAATACTATATTACATAAATAGGGACATGATTAAAATTGTAAAAGACTTAATTACAATGAATTTTAAAATATTATGGTGGGCAACTGCTCTTCTTTATTCCTAAATTCGCCACAGTGTGGTTAATCAGATTTGGTTTGAACAGAAGCTTAGAGAAGGTATATGAATGTAGTATATGTTGTAGATATTTGATGTAATACATACTGAATTGTAAAAGACAATAGTAAAAGATGTACCAGAGCAAAGTAATTAAGAGGGGAAATAAACTCTATGAAAATGAGATGATATTTGTTTTAGTACCATTTTTAACAAAGTAATTAAGTTTGGTTCTGTTTAAATTTTATTTACATTTTAAACATGATGTTAGTTGTTAGAAATTTTGTTTTTCATATGGTTTTTATTTTTTCTTTTGGATATTTTTAATATGAAACAGCATTATATAAAGTAATAAGCTTTATGCATATACTCAATTCAGCAGTACCATGCATTGCATAAAAAAATATGATAGACACGTATACTAATACATGTTTACAATTTCTTTTTTTGGATTCAATGCTTTGGCTACAGGTGAGATTCGAATAACTTACCACGCAGAGTTTACTTTACGAACATATTCTTTGAATATTCTAAAATAAAAAAGAAGAAAGTTGTTGTAACTTTTTTTTTCTTACGTGGAAAAAGGTGTGAAACATAGTGGCCTATTAGCAAATGGATGAAGAAAGTAAAAACTATAAATAAATTACTATTAAGAAACTTAAAAGTTAGTAGCTAAGAGATTAAAATAGGAAAAATTGTGAAACATAGTGGGCAACTGGGCATTCACGAGAGCAGATCCAAAACCCTTTTCAATATATTTCATAGTAAAATGGAGGAATCATTCAGAATACCACATTGGTAAGTTTATGATCAAATTTGAACTTAAAACATCCCAAAAGAAAATAAACAACGAACTAAGTTTAGGTGTGGTTCTCACGAGCTTATTTGCAAGTAGACAGCAAAACTACAAGAGTTCAGAATTAAGAATGTGTTGGCAAGAAGAAGAAAAAAACACTAAAACTTTAGAACGAATAGAAAAGCTGCAAAGTCAAATTGGGTCGGTGGATGATAACAAGTTACCAACCCACCTTACCCCCACTAAGCCGTCCTTTCTAGTTTGAACATGTGCATTTTCTTCGTTACAACCCATCAAGTTTCATATAACATTACTCTTAACCACATTAATTTGTATCCAAAATGTATGCCATTACTTCAAACACATACATAAATATATATACAGTGATCACTGATCAACATAAAAACAGGTTAGTATAATTTTAATAAATTATTATTTGACAAAATTAACAAATATAATATTCTAATAAAATTTCTGTTTAAATTACTAGTTATTGTATATAAAGGCATATTTAACTAAATCCTTCTATAAAAATATATATTTAGTTTTTTTTCTCTTCAAATGTAATCATTTTTATTTACTTTTTGGTAAAAAAAATTGATGTTGTTTTAAAGATTCTAAAAAGTGTATGTTCGATAACAAAAAAAATCATTTAATTAAAAATTCACTGTTTTAGTAACTATTAAAAATAAAAATAAACTATTTTAATTAAATACTTGAAAATAATTTTAAGACAAATAAATACTTTTTAAATATTCTGTTAATTTATATTAAATAATAATTTGATTATAATTTACGGAATTTTACTTTGTATGAAATTTGATCAGGATTATTTTTTGTTATTTCAGATTTTTATATTTTTCTTTTGGGAGAATTATAAATTGACCACAAACTTAATATTATTTTAATTTTTATCTTTAAAATATGACTATTCCTATAAATATTATAAATTTGCGATTAAAAAGATTAAATTAATCTCTTAAATTATTTATAAAAGTTTTATTATTATTTATAAAATTTTATAAACTGAATTTCACATTTTAAATATTAAATTTAAACAATAGTTACTAAATCACAAACTCTTTTTTTTGAACACAAACTAAATCACAAACCCAATGTTAAAATATTTTGATTGAATACATTTTTGAAAAGTGCTAACCAATTTATGGTATTTCAATCAATTTTTCTCATTTTTTTGTTTTAGTTTTGTTCAAAAAAATAGAAATGGTAGTGCACGCTATACATTGTCTAATTTATATGTATATGTCTAGTTACAGTTTTCCTTACCAAGATTATATATCAACTAAAGAGCCGGTATATAAGTGTTGGTAAGAAAAACTGTAACTAGAAATAACTTCTATGAATAGAAACAAAATAATTTCATAAATATTTAAATGATCGATTGCGTTTTGAGAAAAACTTGTATGCACTTAACATTTTGACCAAAAAAAAAAAAAACTTGTAAGCAACCCTACTTTGTCGAAGAACTCTAAATTTTGAATAATTTAATGGACAGTGATAGACATGTTATTCGTGTAATAATTGTTTTGGATTCGCAATCTTTTCATGCAACGTTTTTGACCCCATTGTTAGAAAATCTGGCTTGGACCATGATCAATGAAAGCTTCAAGTGCAACCACCACACTACTTAAAGAGCATTTCCGTTGTGAGTTTATCAACATGAATATCTATCTATTCAATAAAAGAAATTGTTATTTACAATAAGTATTTTACTAAAAGGATTTATACTCTAATGTTAAATGTTGCTTATAAGTCATTCTCTTCGCATATCTTGTACATGTCACATGTTTCGTTGGAAAACATCAATGTGGTCATGTTTTAATGTAGTTGGGTGGTGGTCATCTCTTCCAATCCATCTAGCTGGTCTAGCTAGTACTTATATTGCTAATTACCAATAAACCGATAATTTTTCTTTAATTTGTAACTACAAAAGTTCAAAGAAACATACACACACAGACACACACATATATATAGTTACTTTTAAAGTATATTAAAGCAATACTCTTCGAAAGAAAGTAAAACTTTAAAAATTACGTAGTTTTTTTTATAAAATGGATTTTTGGGTCTATTGATTACTATGATTTTTAGTTTCTTTTTTATAGTCACAAGAAAAAATATACCTCTTTATACTATGATCCTAAATAATAATCTAGTTACTTTAGATTTTGAACGGTGATAAGTGATAACAAGCCAAACCGACTAATGTTTTGCAGATTAGTGCATTGTTTTTGAACAGGACACGGATTAGTGTTTATTTCTTTGTCATTTTTGTTGCATTAGACTCATTATTTGTCCATTCCACTAAATATCAAAATCAAAACTGATAAATAATTTATTAAAAAACAGTCTAATCTACAGCAAATTAATCAGCTCGTTCGTTGCCATCATTCCAAAACCTTAAAAATATATTTTTTCCGTTTCATTCCAATTGTCGTTCTAGATTTATACATATATTAATAAAATATATAATTTATATATTTTTAAAATAAAAACATAATTATCTATACATCTAACCATATTTTAACCAATAAAAAAATAAACTGGAGAATATTTTTAATAAATTTTACACTAAAACTATAAAACAACACTTATTTTAAAACGAAAATTTTTCTCTCCAACGACAATTAAATCGGAATAAAGGAAGTATATTAAATAAAAAAAAAAAAAAAAAAAGAAAGAAAGAAACAGAGCCCAAAGCCTCGTCACATCTGCCCATAAATACCCTTCACCGACTCGCAAAGTGCTACACCACATCACTTCTCTCTCTCAATCCCTCTCTCTTTTTAAAAAATTACAAAGACATACTCTCAGTTTTTTTCTTTGGTGAAGAAGAAAAATAACAATGACTAAAGATGTGGGTGGAGAGAAAGGATCTTTCTCGGGAAAAGACTATCAAGATCCACCACCTGAGCCTCTGTTCGACGCTACTGAGCTTGGGAGGTGGTCTTTTTACAGAGCTCTCATCGCTGAGTTCATAGCCACTCTCCTCTTCCTCTATGTCACCGTTATGACTGTCATTGGTTACAAGAGCCAGACCGATCCAACCCTCAACCCTGACCAGTGTGCAGGTGTTGGTGTACTCGGCATCGCTTGGGCCTTTGGTGGCATGATCTTCATCCTTGTCTACTGCACTGCCGGAATCTCTGGTTGGTTCCTATTTATCTACTTAATTTAGTCTGTTTTATATTTTTTTCCTCTGTTTCATAATATTAATATTATGTATAAATCACCAACATAGCTCTAAAATAATTACTAAGATTATAAATTATAAATATTATAGAATATAATAAAAAGCAATTTTATTAAATAGTTTCTTTTTAGTTTTTTTGCCATAAAAATAACACTTAAGAAAAAAATGACCAAAATATTTTTTTTTCTAAAATGTTAATTTTATTTTTTATTTTTTGAAATTTGAAACTCTAATCTCTAAACCCAACCTTTTAACTCTAAATTGTAAGTCTAAATTACTTAACTCTAAGAATATAAGAGTTTATTTACCTTTTTAATGAAATATTTTTGTCATTTTTTTTTTAAATGCTGTATTTGTGATAATTTTTTAAAACTATTTTAAGATAATTTTCTATAATAAATTGAATAGTTTTTAATGAAATATTATAAAATGTAATATTGTAAAACTCCAAAAAACTTTAAAACATTTTTTCTGAACATTAACCTTTTAAAACATTGTATATTTATAAACAATATAATATTCATTTGTAATAAAATTCGGTTTTTCTTTTCAAAAATAAAATAAAATTCGGTTTTGTTTTGTTTTCAAGCTCGCGTTAATATGTTATGGTTCAACTTATTATAATTGTCCAGGTGGACATATAAACCCGGCCGTAACGTTTGGGCTGTTGTTGGCTCGGAAAGTGACGTTGGTGAGAGCAGTAATGTACATGGTGGCTCAGTGCCTCGGTGCAATTTGCGGTGTGGCTTTGGTTAAGTCCTTCCAGTCTTCTTACTACACTCGCTACGGTGGTGGCGCAAACGGTCTCTCACACGGTTATAGCATCGGCACTGGTGTTGCCGCCGAGATCATCGGTACATTCGTCTTAGTCTACACCGTCTTCTCCGCCACTGACCCCAAGAGAAGTGCACGTGACTCTCACGTCCCTGTAAGCTCACTATTTCCCGTTTTGCTTAATTAGTTAGGAAGATGTGAGAAAGAGAGTCATTTCGAAATACACCGTATTAATGGAATAAGTAGAATTTTCGTGCCCTATGATATCATTAAACGATGACGTACCAAAGTATTAATCGGCCTAGAGATGAAAAATATGCATTTATTGGGGTGGACACACTAATATCATCTACGTCTAACAACATGGCCGACCATGAAATTTGTGGAGTTGAAACATTTATTGATCGGTACACATATTATCTTTAATTAACTTGGGAGTAAATAATATTCACTATGTTTCATATTAGTTGTCGTTCTGGATTTATACACACAGATTAAGAAAATATTTAATTTTATATATTTTCAAAATAAAAACACTATTACAATACATCTAATCATATTTCAACCAATAGAAAAATTGAATAGATAATAGTGTAAATAAATTTTGCATTGAAAACTGAGAACGACGCTTATTTTAAAACAAAAATTTTAAGAAGAAGTATATACATATTAACCATTATTTTTTTAGGATATTCTAAACTTTTTTTCTTTCACGCCTGTCTACATCATACATGAATGTCTTTTTAGTTGAAAATGGTCCCCAAGGTCCATTTGCAACCACGTATCCTTCTCTAAAACTTTGAGACACAAACATAAATATATTAATAATATTTGGAGTGTACAATATCCATCTCGTGATTTAGTAACATGTATCTTTTGTTACTGTTAATGATGTGGTAACTGAAGGTATTGGCTCCATTACCAATTGGATTTGCGGTATTCATTGTTCACTTAGCTACAATCCCAATCACGGGCACTGGCATTAACCCTGCAAGAAGTCTTGGAGCTGCAATCATCTACAACAAGGACCAAGCTTGGGACCATCATGTTCGTGTTACTATCTATAATGTTCTACTTCCTCTTTGATATTACTTTCATAATGTTTTCTCTCTTTTTTTTTACAGTGGATATTTTGGGTTGGTCCGTTTGCGGGTGCAGCCCTTGCGGCTTTCTACCATCAGTTTGTGTTGAGGGCTGGTGCGGTAAAGGCGCTCGGGTCCTTCAGGAGCCAGTCTCACGTTTAACTTTGGTTTTCCTCATTTAGCAAAGAGAAGAAAATAAAGAGCGGCTTCTATGTACTGTGTTGGAACCTAGTGACATGTAGTATCTAATTTCTTGCTTGGTGAAGTGAGAGGATTTGAATGTGACTTGTGGACCAAATTTGAAACGCTACTTCTCTTACATCTATGTCTACCTCTTAACTTTATATTGCTCTATTTCACTAGTATGATTAACTTTCCACGTGAGAGTATAAAGGCACCCCTAAACCTACACGTGGAAGATTAAGTTTACTTTAAGAAAATACCATATTTTATGAAGTGATTCTTAAATCAAAACTTTAAATTACATTTGATATGTGTGATATGTGAATGAAACTAAAGCACGGGAGAAAGGTCATATGTGGTGATTGCAAAGTCAGTAAACAATGATTTCGAGAATTTAGAAAAAAATAATACACTGCCGTGAGACGGAATGGACCTATATATGGACTAAGTGAGCTGGTGTGGGTGGCCCATTAATCATGGACGGTTGGAGCGTTACAGTAAATTCCATGGAATGAGGAATATATCTTTATCTTAATCTTGACTGTTTTAGCTGCTAGTAATAATGGTTTATCTCATTTTTGAAAACTCTCTTAGCAAGTAAGCTTGCGCAATCAAAGTCACTCTTGAGCAGAGATTATGCGTATGGGGGATTATTACAGAGATACTTTAGTGAAGCTGCAGTAGTAACCAATGGCTGCTGCAACTCTTCAAACTCTCCTGCTGAACTTACCAAAGCTCCCTCAACCCTCCCCTGCAACAACAGCCTCTGAGGAACTGATTGTGAAGTAAAAGTCCCAGTTGAAAATAAACCCGAGGCATGACTTCATGATGGTCTTTACTTGCAAGGTCTGTGAGACAAGATCAATGAAGATGGCGAGAAGGGAGTTGTGGTGGTACGATGTGAAGGGTGTGATAATCTACATTTGATTGCAGACCGTCGTGGTTGGTTTGGAGAGCCAGGGAGCGTGGAGGAGTTTCATGCTGCTCAAGGGGAAGAGTTCAAGAAAGGTTCAATGGATTCTCTTAGCCTTACAGTTGAAGACTTGGCTGTAAATAACCGACTTCAATGTTTCCTTTATATGCAAAATTTGTTTCAAATAAGCATCATGAATCAAATTTTCTATTCGAAAGGTTTAATCACATAGACTTCAACAAGAGCAATCAATCACCGAGACAAAACATAGGTTTCACAATCTGTCTTTCACTACACAGAGTTTTGATACACATAAAGCTCATAGGATATATATTACTATCTTTTTTTTTTTTACAAGTCACTTAGTTGAAAGGGATAACAATATCGCCAATGTTTTTGTGCCATGGATCCGCCAAGTGAGTAGCCAAGTTCTCCAATGGTCCTGTGCCTGGGTAGGCTGATTGTTGCACACAGAAGCCTACAAACGCCAACAACGCAAGCCTCCCTGACATACCCACCACCCAAAGAAAAAACACATAACATTAGATATATGCATTTTATTAAAAAAATGATCCAAGATGTGTGTGTGTGTGTGTGTTTGGTTACCGTTCTTGATCTCTTTAACTTTCAACTCCTCGAACTTCTTTGGGTCTTTGGAGTATCCAAGAGGGTCAAATGCACCTCCCGGGTACTTCTTTTTCTCAGGGTCTTTCTCCATACTCCTCTGGTGCTCAACAAATGCAATAGCTAAGAACTCTATAGCCAAGATAGTGGGCAAAGTACCCCAAGGGACTGGGTTCCCTAAGTAAGTGGCTTGTCCTCCAGGTACTGCTGCCCATTCTTGAGCCTTAACCCAGTTTCCATATCCCAAAGCCTCTGGTACCAGTATCCCTGGCTACATTTCACACAAAACCATAAACCATTTTTCCATTAGATCAAAACTTACAAAAGAAAAAAGACTAAAAGATTGGATATTGAAGTAAGTGTTGGAACTTACAACAGCTAGCATAGCCCATCTACAGTGGATAAGCTCTGATTCTTTGTACCTCTCAAGGTTCTCTGGAACCTCTCCAAGTCCAAGTGGGTCAAACCCAAAGTCACTGCACATATTTATACCAATAGCTCAAAAACTGAAACTTATCAAACTGTCACCAATCTTAAAGTCCTCTCTTCTAGACACACATCTAAAGGGTTACGTAGCACGCAAGAAACAAAGTGAAAGAAGCTATCTAAGAGAGTTGAGAGATGTGATTTGCGTACCCAGGAGCAGAACCGTCGAGGTAAGCTGGTCGTGGCTCGCCGGGCATCCAGTGAGCAGCCATTCTGATACGGCCAACGTTCCCGGCGTTGGGAAGAGCAACTCCGGCGGAGACGAACTTAGACTTTGAAGAAGAAAGAAGAGAAGGGTAGACGGCGGCGATGCCGCAGCTCATGAGAGAGTTCGACGCCATTGTTCTCTCTCTCTCTCTCTATCTCCGTTTACCACAAAGAAGAAAAGTGTGAACGAGAGAAGTGTTTTGGATGTTGTCAGTGTGCAAGAGTGATCGGTATAAGTAAGGTTTTGTAGGAAGCGAATCTAAACTCAGATTGTGATTGGGTAGAGAGAGTCCTCGTGGCTATTTCATTGGGCCACGTGGATTCTCTATCTCATGTTCTGTCTCTCGTAGATATCTCTATCTGCTCTGTGTGGTTCAGGTAAGGACCGAATCTAGTAAATTACCTTTTTGCCATTTATCCACTGCAAAAAGATTTAAAACAATTTAGACCCCAAAATATTGTGGTCTTCACTTGCTACCTAGTATTTCACCAACTGGTTTAAAAATATCTTTTCTGACTACACAGATTTTTTTAAAAAGGGAGTTTCAATACAGAAAAGTGTATAAAATGGAGTCTAAATACAGGTAAGTGTACATTCTTTTGAAAAAAATCAACGCAAGCAACATTAAGGAGGATTCTGAATGAGATTAGATTGGAAAAATGTTGTTAGCTAAGGATGATTGTGCATATGACCATCATTAAAGTAGAGTGATTGTTCATAGGAGTATGAGCATCATTTCTCTAAGCACTAAAGTAGAGTGATTGTGAAGACCAAGCCTGCACTTTTTCATCATACCAGCAAGCAACATTGCAGGAATGTGGAGGAACACAACAACCCATGACTCTATAGTCAGAGACAAAGTCTAATACTACTCAGCAGGAAGATACTGGAATCTTCAAAGACTAAATCTTTGTAACATCTCAACAACAGAAAACTGCAGACTAAACAAATGAAACAAAAAAAAAAGAGGCGCATATCAAAAGGATCAAATCAACAAAGAGACTCACACAAGACCTGTAATGTATAGAGTTTTAGGCACATAGTTCACTATTGTTCTATAGCTAGTTTCCATCATACAATATGTCTCTTACGTTACTTAACACCAACCATAGACTCTTTGTTGACATCAAGAAGACTTTTGTAATGAATAGAGTTTCAGGTACATAGTGGTACTTGTTACAGAGCTAGTACCATTATACAAAATGTCTCAGAGACATTCAGAAGACTTTTATAATGTTATAGATTCAGACACATAGTAGTACTGTTCTATAACTAAATCCATTACACAATACGGTCTCCTTTTGTTGAGGACATAGATACAAATCAATAACATCATTACAAAACCCAGTCAGATTCAAGAACAAATAGCTCTTTCAACCACTTCCTGCAACTCCCCACTCTGAAACGCCTCAAGAGCAATATCACACCCACCGAAGAACTCACCGCCGATGTAAAGCTGAGGAAACGTCGGCCAACTCGAGTACTCTTTCAACCCTTGTCTCAGCATCTCGTTCTCGAGAATGTTCACGTCTTCGAACGGGACGTTGAGATTCTTCAAGATCTGCACCACCGTGTTCGAGAATCCGCACATCGGGAAATCTCTCGTGCCTTTCATAAAGAGTACGACTTTCTCCGAGTTAACCAGCTTCTCCAGCGTATCCCTAAGTTGCGGCGTAAGCGCCGAGGCCGAGCACCGGAATTTCGCGAAGGGAGGTGGTGGTTTGAGTTTGAGATTTGAATGGAGGTTGTTGACGGCGAGTGGTGGCGTAGTAGGTATGGAGACGAATCTGAAAGACTGTGGTTTGTTGGTAATTGAGGAGGAGACGACGGCGGCTGGAGTTACAAACGGCGTATTGATAGATCGGAGAGACATTTTCTTCAGAGTTTAAAATTGGGGAAAATTGAAAGAGAAGATTTTTATTAGCCACACATACGTAACGCGAGGGGGAATATAACAAACCTTGTTGCCAAACAGAACTAAACCTGTAGCAGGCCTGAGATAAGTACGGGCTTGCTTACTAAGTGATGGCCCAAAATTCTAACCAAACTCTGTGCCTGAGGAGTGAGGACACAAATCTACAAGAAAGACAAAAAGAGAATCAAAAGCTCAAGACGAAGACATATCAGCCTTGTTTCCAGCAGAAAGCACTAGAGCTGGGCATTTGTTTTTTCAGGTACAAACCATGTTACAAACAGTACGAAGCCCATAGGCCCAATATAAGTACGGGCTTGGTTACAAAGTGAAATCTCAAAACTCAAAACAGAATAAAAGCTCAAGAAAAGACCCATTATGATCATTTGTCTCCAGCTGAGAAAGAGAAGCAAGAGAGAAGAGAGGAGAGAGAACATCTTCTTCTTCTTCGGAGCTCTCTCTCGCTCATCTGGATTCCAAATCCTTCTCTGCTTCTTCTCCTTCCTCACATTTCTCAACCAACATTCTTCTTTCTTCTGACACTACAACTACTACTACTCTGCAACCTCACAATCCGCCATTAACAATGCTTCCTCCACACATCTCCATCTCCATTGTCTTACTCTGCATCTTCTTCACACTTATCCAATCTACTAAACCGCTTAACCTCACTCTCCCTCACCAACACCCTTCTCCTGACTCCGTCGCTCTCCACGTCACAAGGTAAAAAAAAAAACATCCTTTTTCTCTCTACTTTCCACAATGTCCCATAAAAATAAACTCTTTCCTTCTCCCTCCACTCTCACAGTACAATCAACTCATCCCTCTCACGGAGACAACTCACCTCCTCCACTTGCCTCACCGGAAACCCAATCGACGACTGCTGGCGCTGCGACTCCACCGACTGGTCAACCAACCGTCAAAGACTCGCCGACTGCTCAATCGGCTTCGGCATCGGCACACTCGGCGGCAAAACCGGCAAGATCTACCTCGTCACAGACCCTTCCGACAACAACCCATCAAACCCATCTCAAGGCACACTCCGTCACGCCGTCATCCAAGAAGAGCCACTCTGGATCATCTTCCCCTCTTCCTCAAACACTCTCATCCGCTTAAAACAAGAACTCATCATCAACAGCTACAAAACCATAGACGGCCGCGGCTCCTCCTCCGTCCACATCACCGGCAACGGCTGCTTAACAATCCAATACGTGCAGCATGTGATCATCCACAACGTCCACATCTACGACTGCAAACCTTCCGGAGGAGCCATCGTCGCCGCTACGCCGACGAAAGTCGGGAGGAGAGGTAGATCCGATGGAGACGGGATCTCTATCTTCGGATCTCAGAAGATTTGGGTCGACCACTGCTCGTTGAGTCATTGTACTGATGGGCTTATCGATGTGGTGTTGGGCTCGACGGGGATAACGATATCGAATAACTACTTTGCGCATCATGATGAGGTGATGTTGTTGGGTCATGATGATGAGTATGTGATGGATACGGGGATGCAGGTGACGATTGCGTTTAATCATTTCGGAGAGGGGCTTGTGCAGAGGATGCCGAGGTGTCGGAGAGGGTATATTCATGTGGTGAATAATGATTTTAGGTCGTGGAAGATGTATGCTATTGGTGGTAGTGGTAATCCTACTATTAATAGTCAAGGGAATCGTTACTCTGCTCCTTCTGATCCTAGCGCCAAAGAGGTTACAAAAAAAGTTTGGAACTTTGTTTTTTTACAAGTTTTTCTTTCCTTTATTCGTCATTTTGAGTAGCTTTTGCTTAAATGTTTCAGAAACTTTTAGGTATTTAGTTAGAGATTTTAGGCTATTTTTTACTAGACTTTGATTTTGATTACATGTTTTTGGATTGCCCATGTTGAAAGATCTTTCCTTTTTGGTTATTTTGAGTAGATTTTGCTTAATTGTTTCAGAAGTTATAAGAGTTTTAGTTAAAGATTTTAGGCTATTTTACTAGACTTTGACTTTTTAATTACGTGTTTTTGGGTTGCACATATCGAAAGATCTTTCCTTTTTGGGTTCTTTTGAGTAGATTTTGCTTAATTGTTTCAGAAATTTTAGGTTTTTAGTTAGAGATTTTAGGCTATTTTACTAGAGTTTGATTTTGATTACAAGTTTTTAAATTGCCCATATCGAAAGATCTTTCCTTTTTGGTTATTTTGAGTAGACTTTGCTTAAATTTTTTCATAACTTTTTAGGGTTTTAGTTAGATTAGTGGAAAGATTTAGGCTTTATACCATAGGGGTCCAACTTCTGAGTGACCAATTAACTTTTCTTTTGATAGTAAAGATGGTCCTATGAGTCCAGTTCATCTTTCACATGGACAGTTGTTGTATACTACAATGTTATGTAATGAAACCGTATTGTATAGACATAGTAAAATAATTTTATATTTGTAAGAACTGAGTCCAGGAGGAGTGAGACAGTGATGGTATGTGTATAGTATAAGTTAGCTAGTATAAGTGTATGACAGACATGTGGGTTGCTTCTCTCTGTCCACACACTTTTATCTTCTTCATTATCCCTTTTAACACCACGCTCCATGACGGCGCGTGAACTACAGATTGCTGATTGTAAGGTTTTCTTTTGTTGAAGCAGGTGACGAAGCGAGTGGATTCGGAGGACGATGGTGAGTGGGCGAATTGGAACTGGAGAACAGAAGGAGATTTGATGGAGAACGGAGCTTTCTTTGTGGCTTCTGGTGAAGGAATGAGTACAATGTACTCTAAAGCTTCGAGTGTGGAGCCTAAAGCTGCTGCTCTTGTAGACCAGCTCACTCGAAACGCTGGCGTTTTCGGCGGTCCCAGGTACTTTTTACACTTTTATGATTCTATTTTTGCTTTCTCATTAAAAATATACTAGAAAATACTCTCTTTTTAGATTAAAAAAAAATTAGTTCTAAATTATTTGACATTTTCAAAATTTTATGTAAAATTTATTAGTAATTAGTTTTATATGACCAATAATAATATACATTGTATTTTATTATTGATTAAATTATGATTAAATAGATAATTAATAATAATTTTGTATAGAAAATATTTTAAAAATAATTATTTTTTAATTTATGTGTATAATAATAAAATGATTTATATTAAAAATGGAGAGAGTACAAAACATTTTGAAGTGCATGATCATTCATTCATGTCCATGTTTAATGTTACTATAATTAGATTAGCTGTGATACCGCGTGATTAGCGCATGATTAGCGTAGTATTTTTGTTGTTGTGTGTTTATTTAGTTCTCTCTTTTGGAGTATAGTTACTTGTATCATTAATAATCACGGCTCTAGATATTTTTGTAGTTTGAGTTAAGTTAAATTTTAGAATCATTTGAATTAATGATAAGGAAGTTAACTAACTCGCTGGTTTTGGAAAATATAAGTAACTCATTTGAGAATATTATACGTTAGCATTTGGCAGTATTCCATAACTCTTTTAAGTATGGCGATGCACGTGATCGTCTGCTTGGAGAACCGACCAACTTGACTAGTGTCTGAATTATTTTTAGCCTATACTCTTTAAGAGATGTATGTCATAATTTTCACTTTTTAATTAAGATATTTGATTACTGATGCAACCACATGTTAATTTATAATACGGAAAAGTCAATAATTTTTTGGGAGTTATGATGTCATTATAATGGAAGAGAGATGGGACCCCTATGTTGAAAAAGATGATTCCATTTTTAATGGTCCCATTATAACTTTTTAATCGCATTAATGTATCATTTTGACTTTTATTAGATGCTTGGATTTAGCATAAGATCAACCCATTGATGAGTTATCACCCAAAGTATCTAAATATATATTCCCTCTATATTCTTTTTGTATCAATTTAAGTGATGTTTAAGGTTTTTACACAAAAATTAAGAAAACACAAATTATAATATAATTTATCTTGGTAATATAAATTAACATTAATTCAACCAATAAGAAAAAGATCTAGTATTTTGTGATTGGTCACAAATTTCAAATGACATTAAATTTTATATAAAATTGTGAGAATATCACTTATTATGAAACAAAATAAAAATATTTAAAAACCAGTGATACAGAAAGAGTATTAAAGTGTACATATATATATTATATATATGTATATAGTTATGAGGTTTTAAGCTTTACGAGAAACGTAATCCAAAATTTCTAAAATCAAATACTTTGGATTATGTTTCCCGTAAAGTGTAGAATCCCACAACTACATACAGATGTATAACATGGTCGATCTATTTAGACAACTATTTTTTGGCTGGGAGCAGGGATGATGAAGGTCAGAGTGGCGATTCTTATTCTGGGTATGGAGGAGGGACGAGTGGTGGTATAGGTGGTACGTCAAGAGGTAGCAGCAGCAGTGATGACAACAATTTCTTCGGGATGATATTTGGAAACAATGCACCGCCTCGACCACGTTTAACGTTATTGTTGTTTTCTTTGTTAATGATTTGTGTTTTGTCTACTTCAACTCTATTATTGTTGTAGACCATGAGGATAACTTAAAATAGGATTTGGATCGTCCATTTGATTGGTTTATTGGTGTATGTAAAGTGGCTGCCTCTCTCCATTATTATTTTTTATTCGTTTGGTTTCACAACATTACAAAACCGTAATGGGGAATGGCGATGGCAACTTCAAAGAAAAACTTTGTCTCATCAAATGAAATTTATTGGTTAATCAAGTTGTAACTTTTTCATCTTTCACTATCTTGCTGTGTCCAATACCTTTTCCAGTGCAATGACTTTAAGCGTTATAATAACATCCTCAAACTCATTTTTCATTTCCAATTATTATATCAGAGTTGAATTTTTTTTTCTTTAAGTCTGCTTAATTTACACTTCAAAATGGAGTAAAAAGTTTTGGAGTGGAAAGTGAAACTTCTCAAAAACGTAGTAAATATTAGTGTTTAAGAAAGCGCTAGACGCTATCGAACAGTGATTAACGCATATCTCCTAAAACGAATAAACGGATGCCTAGATTATTAGTTAAACGGCTTATACGTTCACAAATTATATCAACATATTAAATATATGTAATATTTAATATTGTTTATAACAAAATTTTATTTTATTTTCATAAAGATCTATATTATAATATACTAATTATTATAATTTATGAAAATTAAATTATATTTATTTATTATTACAATATTAAAATTGTCTAGCAGTTTAGAAGATAATCACCACGTTCTAAGTCACTGAAATATATTCATCATTTTTTGTTTATTACTCTATTTTCTAATCCAAAAATAATTATAATATTATAAGTAAAACTCAATTTATTTTAAAGTTATTTTACTTTAGAGGGAAAATAGATTAAAATATTGTAAATGCTCTTGTGTAATGTCAAATTTGTAGGAAAAAATGATACTGAAGTATTGGCTCATTGTCTACAGCCTTTAAAACATTGATCTAGCAGTAGTCAAATAAACATACTCATCGTTGACTGTCCTTGTAAATCACTTAAGTTAATTGCTACCAAGTTCTGCAGAAGCTGCGATGAACAGCACTAATCTTATCTTCTATGACATAATCTGGTCGGCGACATGTGAATTCATCCATATTCCTGGTCGCCATTTACAAGGGACCAAAAACAAATGAAATAAAAGAATAAACAAATTATTAGAAAAGTTTCTAAAAAACATTACTCTTGTAAACCAAGAAGATAGCTAAAAAAAACCATTAGTTTGCAGCAGCTTCTTCAAGTCTCTTCCACGTCATTTCTCTTTGTTCCAACAACTCACAAGCCTTCGCTTCATTCTCCGCATGTTGTTTCTCACACTCCTCAAACAGCTCAGTGTCCATCTCCATAAACATTCTTCTAACGTTCTCAGACAAACCATGCACCGCTTGGTTCCAATGTCCTTTCATGTTCCTCTCCAATGCTTCAAAGATTATAGGGAAGATCACATCTTTGTTCTCAGCTATCAAGCCTACAATATGCTCATTGTTCCACAAGAAAAGAGCTCTCTCTGCAACCTACATTTCCTCTTATCAACACACATCACTATCAAAAGACAAAACATACAAACAAGGTTTAGTAACGAACCTGGAAGTTTGCGCTGTTAAGACATTTCCCAATCCGTCTAAAGAGAGGAACAACACAATGCTGAAACTCTGAAGGCTCTGTAACATCCAACACCTCTTCCAACTCTCCCAAGAACAGAACCTCCTTGTTACAATTCGTTAGAGGCCAGTACTTCAACAGCCCACGGATCACAGCATCAGCCAACTTGTAATCTTTCTCCACAAACTGCACCACGCAATACGACAACTGCTGGTGGAAAATGGAGATACCTTTAGACTTGTGTAAAGGCAAAATGGCTTTCACAAGATACAGTACATGCTCCTCCCTCATTGGTACTGTAAACCCATTGATCACACTCCCGAGAATCTCCAACAACTCTCCTATTCCAACACACCTCTCAGTCTCATACAAGTACTTGTAGAAGATGTTGTAAATAGAGCACCTGATGAAAGGACGGTGAAAGATAAACTTCCCGTAGATCCTGTGAAGAACAGTTTTCAAGTACTCCCTCTCTCTAGGATCCTCTGAGTCGAAGAGATCGAGTAGCCTCGAGACAAAGGTGTGGTTGATGAACTTTTTAGCAGTCTTGGGCTCTATTTCAGAAGACACAACGTAACGCAAGAGAAGCTCGTAGACAAGCTGCAAATGAGGCCACCATGGCTCAAGATAAGGCTCTTCCTCTTCAGGATCATTACCTTCAGGAGGAGCTCCAGTGTTCTCATAATGTGCAGGTGGGAGACACCTGAACATGTTGGCAGAAACCATTCTTATAAGCTCACTCTGCATCGTCTCGTTCACTTTACCTGAGGAAGAGTGAAGGAAGTCCACAAGCTCGAGAAGTGTCTGCCTCTTGATCTCTTTCTCCCGTGGCATTATCAGTGAGTCTGAGAAGTCGCATTGGCATGAACACATGTGTGCCTTCTTCATGAAGAGGAGAGGTCGGTCTGAGGAAGATACGTCTTTTAGCAATGGAAGCACTTCGAGGGAAGGTGGTGTTGTGAACATTGGGTGGTTTGGTGTCTGTGAAGGCGACGGAGCCGCCGCGGTTTGTGATTCGCCGTTTGATGCCGGAGCTGAGGGTGTGGGGCGGCTGCTTCGAACGACGGTGTTGACGCCGGAGGTGTTTTCTTGATCTGATTTGTTGAATTTCTTCTGGCCCAGTTTCATGATCTTGTTGAACATCTTTTCGGATCTTTTTTTTATGTTTTTTTTTTCTTGTCGGAATGATTAATCAAACCCCTAAAGAGATAACAAGATTGGTTGTGTTTCTTGTTTGTATTATCAGCAAGAAGTGTAAAAGAGAGTGCATTGGTCGGAGAAATGGTTTACCTTTAAAGCGATGATGAATGGAGGAGAATTCTGAGATCGGAGATGGAGAAGCATTAGGACGACACCGTATTGTGGAAGACTGTTCAGGCATCTAACCAGAGAAAATGATGTCGAGGATGAAGGAGATCAGTTTTTTGGGAGTTGTATTTTAACCAAAAATAAAATAAAAACTAACATTAGCATTTTGATGAATCATTTTTCTATCCGAGTTTTTATAATATTTTTGATATTAGCATTTTGATGAATCATTTTTTCTAAGCTTTATTTGTAAGCATCGAAAGGAAGAATATCTCTAGTACATGTACATCAGTCGATTTATGATATGTTTTTCAACGCTTTGATATCAATGGGCCTATGGGTCCCGGATGGGGAACACATGTGGGTTTGAAGATGCGGGCACAAGAACGGAGCCGTCGCAATGTGCCTAATCCACACGTTCAAGCCAGGCCCAATATCTTTTAATTGTTTTATCTTACAAGTTAAAACTTAAGATCAGCAACATTTTGGGTTCTTTAAGCACTAAACAAAATCTTTGCAGCAAAAATGTTTGTTTTTTTATTATCATATTCTTCCTGTTTGGTTGATTCAATTCTTGTATTATCCTTTTACGATTTAGTTAATAAAGCTTATATGGTTCAAAAAAAAAAAAAAGAATAGAAAGAAGAAGATTGTGTTTTGATCATTTTTTTTCTTATACATAAATAAATCAATTTGATTATGGATTTTCATGCCATATTCGGTTCGTCGATTTTTTGATCAAATAGGATTTTGTCCCTTTCCCATCTGTGAGCTTCGCTTGTCACATGTCTTAAAACATGACTAAACCCCATATAAACTGTTATAATCAGTATTTCCCTCCTAACATACGTAGATAATATTATAAATTAGTATAAAATTAAAATGCATCTTTTTTTAAGTTGTGGGTGTGAAGCTTGTACTTTATTTCATTCCAATTTCTTTATGTATAGTAATGCATTCAAGTAGATAACTGATGTAAAGAAAGAAAGAAAAGAGAAGAGAATTTACAAATATGGCTAAGAAATTGACCAAGTCAGGTTACCAAATTTTGATAATGTTTAGATAACTGATGTAAAGAAAGAAAGAAAAGAGAAGAGAATTTACAAATATGGCTAAGAAATTGACCAAGTCAGGTTACCAAATTTTGATAATGTTATTAGAGCAAGATTAACCCTAAGAGCCCCTAATGGGCTCTTAGGTTTTTTTTTTTTTTTCTGTTGGATTTAAAAAAAAAAAAAAAAAAAAAAAAAAAAAAATTGACCAATCATGGGCCGCCACGTGTCGTGGGGCCCATGAATAGTCTAAGAACCGAGCTCTTGCAGAAGAGTTTTAAGGGGTGGGTTTTTATTTTTTGGTGGGCCCCACCCCTTAAGAACCCACCTAAGAGCCACCATTAAAGGTGCTCTTACTGTCGTGTTGTGGAAAAAGACGTGAGAGTGTGTCCCACGATGCATGTCCAGTGCTGAGCAAGAGTATCCCACTACAAGGATCTTCTTCTTCTACCACCCTCTCTTCTTCTTTCTTTTCCTTTTACCTTTTCCTTCGTGTAATCTCAGATAAGAAAAGACAATAAAGTTATATTGAATAAGAACGTAGAGTGCGACCCCGAAACCCACTTTGTTAAAAAAAGGTTTCACTTTCGGCTTTTTCTGATGTGATTAGTAGAACCAACTAGACACAAGCTTAACCATTTTGTGACAAATAGAGCTAGTATCACTTTTTTTTCTTTTCATGGTTTAATGCTTCAGGTTTATTTCAGATTTTATACTAGATATATAACATGCCTAGTTTGAACATATCTATATTATATATATAAAACATAGACTTCAGAGCTCAAACTAGATACATGTAACATATCCAACTACCTAGTTTGAACATATCTAAACGTTTACTTCAGAACTCAAACTAGATACATGTAACATATCCAACTATCTAGTTTGATTATATCTAAACGTTTACTTCAGAGCTCAAACTAGATAGATATAACATATATAACCATTGTTAATATATAGTAGGTTCAAGTTTTTTTATGTTTTAGTTAACAATCTGTTAACCAAACCAAACCAATATAAGAATTTATGTTGAAAAAAGTACAAACCAAAACACCAAAAATTAGGTCTGCTTGCGCCCATAAGATAGTAAACAACTTTGGGTGGAAATTGTTTAATGACCGAATGTTTGCATGGTTTGAGACTTTGAATCTTGAACCGCAAGCAAGAGTTCTATTGAGTTACTTTGATGATCTTGGTTTTTGATGTAAATCAAATTCAGCATGGTTAATGTTTTGATCGTTCTCCAAATCCTTTATTGTGAATTCATTTCAAAGAAATGACAAGAGATGATACAAGTGAACTTGGATCTCAAGCTGCTAAGAAGCAAATTGCTAACAAATGTGAAATTGAGCGATGAGACACAAGAGCTCTTGATGAGGTAGGTGGAGGTTTGACTTCCTAATCCGACCACACCCTCATAGTTTGGACCCATGAAATTTGTCCCTATGAAAACTACATCACATGAAGAAGAAACTAAACTGTTAGATTCAGGGGCTTCCAATTTAGAATCAATTGGCGATAAGTGGAGTTACCCAAATTTCTTATATATTACTCATGTCCCTTACATATTTTTAATGTGAGATCTTCTCTCCAACACCCTCTCTCTAGATAATGGTATATATAACCATTAATTTCGCAGAATCCATCATTTCCTCTTCGAGACAATGCTTTATTTTCTAACAATCTCGAAGAAATTGAACCTTCTTTAATTTGGGTCATCAATTTGTAGGATGATTATACCACTTTTCGAGCCGGATTAATGGGTCAGGGTGTGAGCCCGCTCTGATACCATGTTAAATTCATGGACTTTTAACTTAAAACCAATCGACGATAAGTGGAATTACCCAAATCTCTTATATATTACTCATATCTCTTATATATTTTTAATGCAGGATCTTCTCCAACGTAAACTAAAGATGAAATGTGCTACTTGGTATATTTGGACCGTCGCATAATAGATAGGAATGGAAAGATATCCAATTTACGATATATCAAAAAGTTGTATTGTAAACAAATGAAAATACTGTATCGAGTGTCGGTGGATGAGACCGAACCGACAATCAAGGACGTGGGGCTACTCACAGTATATAACGTTCTCGAACCACGCACACGCGCAAGAGCTAGACAACAACATTTGTTTTCTTTTTGGAATTTTATAAAACGTTTCAAACTCCTAACCAGAACTTTTTCTTAAAAAGAAGTCAAGGTAATGAGTTTTTGAATCCCACCAATGATGTCATCACATAACATAACGAGCACTCTTCATGCGTTCTATACAATAGAGGCTCTCCAAGTGGAAATGAAACTGCATCAACTAACCAACGAGATTTTTTTATATTTACACTTAACTTTCTTACCTTTTACACATTAAAAGAGAAGCCGACAAAATTTAATAGTAGAAATGCTACTTTTGTAATTTAATGTAGTACTCCCGTTTCATATTATTTGTCGTTCTAGGTTTATGCACAAAGATTAATAAAACATTTAATTTTACATATTTTCAAAATAAAAACATTATTACCAATACACCTAACCATATATCAACCAATAGAAAAATAAAGTAGAGAATATTACCAATAAATTTTTCATTAAAACTGAAAACGACACTTATTTTAAAACAAAAATTCTACTCCAGAACGACAAATAATTTAAAACAGAGGGAGTACAAAGTTTTGACCCTTTGTTGTTTTTGATATGTTTATTGTCATTAATAGTGTCGTGTCTGAAGCTTCAAGAGTGTTTATGATGACTTCCACAAATTAAATGATTGGAGAATCTGATTAGTAAGTTAGTAACTCCTTAATTGATTAATTCGACCATTCCGTACGACATACAATAAATATTATTTTAGTTAAATTGCAATATTTTGTCTAATTATTCTCTCATTTCATTCCAGGGTTTTCTTTATTTCATTATGACATTCTAAATGTTAACGCTCAGAAACAAAGTAAATAAAAATATAAAAAAATTAGATTCAGTTGGATTTCAATTGGTCACCTATTCAAAAGAAAAAAAAAAACAGGAAGAAAATATGACGTTTTCAATATTTACACCATCTAGAAAAATAAGTTTTATATTTACATGTTTAATTTTTTTCATACCCGCAAATTATTATTGTGAATTTTTTTAAAAAAAAATCTACATCAAATTTGGAATAGAACAATATTTTATTATAAATAATTTTAAATAATTTTAATAATATTTGTAGATTTTAAATAAAATAATTTTCATTTCAGTATTATTTATTTGTGTTTTACTAATTATTAAAAATAAATTTATCATTCTAGCATTTATTCATATAAAAATGATATTCATTTTCAAAATTTCTTTCTTTGATTCTTCTATATTCATTCATTTTGTTTATTTTGATAGTCATTGGTCGAATCTTTGATTTAGTTAAAGGTTAAACTGATTAATAACTTATCTAGTAGATGTCAAAGAAGAAATCATAATGAAAACAAAAACAAACAGAAATTACAGAAAATCATGTTGTTTATTTTCTTTTTGGGCAATTTGAATTAAGGAGAGGGAGTCCTTTTAGCAATATGACAAGATGTTTCCCCCTTTTCTCCTAAATATCTCACAAGTCACAAGTCAAAACACAAACTCAAATCTATACAACAAATCATAACCTGAGAAATAAAAACCATCCTATAATATTTTAATAAACCAAAAGAGAACAACCATCTTTCCTTGTTCATCGCTTTCTTGCGCTCACACCAATATCCTTGTCCCTTGTCTTATGATCTGCCCTATGAACCGATTGCTTGAACGCTACGGTTGGAGCGATTCTACTATTTCTCCTTTGATGCTCATGAACTAGTTCCCCGGCTAACCAGTCCAGCTTCTCGAAATTGCTCTGTTCAGTGATTCTTTTACCTCCAAACAAAACCGATTCTACATTCTTTTGCTTTAGCATCTCCTCCGCTACTCCAACCAGCATATTCACATTGCTCCCACTCGGGTCTGTGTCTATGTTTGGTTTGCAAGGTCCCAAGCTCGACCCATTGGCCTGCAACAAAACCCATCTTTTAGTAACTATATAAACCTACATTACACCTCAAAAAACATACACTCATGGATGGCTTGTGAAGAATCTACAAGTAAATTCTAAAACGCTTATGATTTCATTTTAGACTAGTACCATGATCCAACATAAACCATATAAATTTTTCTTCCAACAAATCAATTAGATCACACATATGAGAAAATATTCAAGAACAAACTAGGAGATAATTAGGGCATGATTATTGTAGAGTTCTTAGAATGGATTTTTTAGCGTAATATAAGAACTGTTTTTAACTTTAACTAAGAAATTTTTACTTAATAACTGTTTCTTATCTTTTTCTTAGTTAAGTTAAGAGATGGTTTTTTATATTACGTTAAGAATTTCGTCATAAGAACCCTGCAATAATCATGACATTAAGCGTTTAATAGAAAATTACTATTCATGTCGGTTCATAAGAGCCGTCTATACCAATTTTTAGAAGAAAATCGTTTTATTTATAATTTCTTTTATAACCGATTTGTCATATAGGCAGTCGTAGACCCATTTTGAAAAGAAAAAAAAAGATCATTTTTGAAATATCTTTTCTGTTTGTAGTATTGGCTGACGTTGAGACCAATAGTTAGAACACACTGTATAAAAACCAACCCACTGAGCATATCTTTCATACCTGAATCCGAACATAGTTGCTACTTCGGCAGTGACCAAAAGCCATGGCCACAGCTTGGTCCACCGTATCAGCAGCACCATCATTTGAAATGAGAGCGGCGGGTCGAGCCCAATGCTTAGCCCTCCACTTAATAATCCGATCATACTCATAGCTAACATCAAGCAACTGTCCCATACCAAGAGACAACACAAGCAAATCCTCAACTCCACGCACGAACGGAAACTCCTGCTTGTTATGCAGCACGTGCGTGATCGCAGCAGCCGTTGGATTACTCATAACTAATCCTCCACCAATCGCCACACACTTGGTTTTTCCATCGACCGACTTCACCTCCACCGGGTCGAACACCCCTGGCTCAGCCCACGTCGCTCTACAAACCTCCCAGAGCCTAAAATCAAACCCCTCCGTCTCAAGCGCGTCGGCGCGTGAGAACAGAAACGGAGCTGAGGTTTTAAGGTCGTAGCAAGGTATAAGCAGAGGTTTGAGAGTGTCCTTTAACGTTAGCCCCGAGAAAGACTCTTTCATCACTCTCTTTAACTTACCCGTCCCCGAACTACCCGACGACCCGATTCTCATGACCCGTTTCATTAACCAAGAAGGCGACGACCCGTAAAGACCCTTTGCGTTTTTCGTTAGGAACTGCCACGTGTCCTCTGCTTTAAAGATCGGACGGTAATAGAGTGTGTATACACTTAAGTTAATGATTGTATAGACAGCTAAACTGATTATCATTTGTATATAAGAACACACTTGTACATTCATTTCCGGTTAATGAAGATATTTCCTCTTTTATCTATTATGGTATCAGAGCGGTGAGAGATAATTTTCACCGTAACGACTTCTTCACTTCCGATCACTTCCGATCATCATCTCCGANAAGCTAAAGCATGCTCACACCCAGCTCACACGATTGCAACGGCTAACAGATTCCAAGCTCTATGTGATGAGCTGGATGAGACATGTTAAACCTAGTTTTCATTTCTATATAAAGCAATGTAATGCAATGAACATTGTAAGAGAGTTTGAATCAATAATAAGAAAGTTACCTCTTCATTTCTGTATTGCTTATTCTTTCATGGTATCAGAGCCATGGATCTTGAGCCTTACACACCACCTTCTCTAAATGTGGTGAACTCCATCACTGTCAAACTTACAGACCAGAACTTTGTCTTCTGGAAACGACAGTTTCAATCCTTCCTCAGCGGACAACGACTCTATGGGTTCGTCACTGGGTCTCATCCACAACCTGTTGCAACCATCATAGCCCCCACCATTGGAGGAGGAAGCACTTCCGTTCCAAATCCAGACCATCAACTCTGGTATCAGACAGACCAAGTCGTTCAATCATGGCTTCTAGGGTCTCTGTCTGAGCAACTCCATAGCGTTGTGCTTTCCTGCACTACATCTTGTGAAATATGGGAGGCTCTGGAAAGGCACTTCAACAGGCCTTCAAACTCCAGGATGTTTGAACTGCAACACAAGCTTCAAACCGTCACCAAAACAAACAGGACAATGGCAGCCTACTTACAAGACATCAAGAGCCTAAGTGATCAACTGGCCTCTATTGGGAACCCTGTTTCTGAAACGATGAAGATTTTTTCAGCACTTAGAGGTCTAGGGAGAGACTATGAACCTATCAAGACCACTATAGAGAATACTATGGATAACGTACCCTCTCCAACCTTTGAAGCTATCTCTCCTAAGCTCATCAGCTTTGACGACCGCCTCCAAAGCTACTCCTTAAACTCCGAAGTCTCTCCACATCTTGCATTCTCTTCTGTCAAGATGGATCAAGAAAACGCTTACTACACCACTAGAGGAAGGAACAACAGAGGGAGATCAGGAGGTTACCGTGGAAGAGGCTCTTCTTTTTCAACGAGAGGTCGTGGATTTCATCAGCAAATTTCTTCTTCACGGAATTCAGAACCTGAATCTCGCCCCGTCTGCCAGATTTGTGGGAAGCCTGGTCATCCTGCTCTCAGATGCTGGCATAGATTTGATCACAGCTACCAGCAGGATGAGACTGAACGTGCTCTTGCTGCACTACGCATCACCGATGTGACAGATGCTGCTGGTATTGAATGGTACTCCGACAGTGGTGCAACAGCACATGTCACAAACTCTCCGCAACACTTGCAGCAGTCTCAACCCTACTATGGATCTGATACAGTAATGGTTGGGGACAGCAACTTTCTCCCCATCACTCACACTGGATCAGCCTCCATCGCTACAACCTCAGGTAAATTACCTCTTACTGATGTGCTTGTCTGCCCTGGCATTGCTAAATCTCTGCTCTCTGTATCAAAAGCTACAAAAGATTATCCTTGCTCTTTTAAATTTGACGATAATGAGGTACGTGTTAAGGACAAGCGCACAAAGAGGTTGTTGATAAAGGGAAGAAACATTAAAGGCCTTTACCTGTTGGAACCTGAAGTGGCTGCGTGGACCTTGATCTCCTCTAGACAGCATTCTGCTCCAGAAGAAGTTTGGCATAGGAGGCTAGGTCATCCGAATGCACGGGTTCTCCAACAACTATCTGCATTAAAATCCATTTCAATAAGTCGAAGTACCAAGAAGATATGTGAAGAATGTCAACTTGGGAAAAGCAGTAAATTACCTTTTTCAGCTTCAAGTTTCACTGCTTCAAGACCTCTAGAACGTGTTCATTGTGACTTATGGGGCCCTGCACCAATCATGTCTGGTCAGGGGTTTAGATACTATGTAATCTTCATAGACCATTGGTCACGCTTCTGTTGGTTTTATCCTCTTAAGAATAAATCAGACTTCTACTCTATCTTCTGCAAATTTCAATCTCTAGTCGAGAATCAACTGGGATGCAAAATCATTACCTTTCAATGTGATGGAGGTGGGGAGTTCATGAGCTCCAAGTTCCTCAATCATCTTCAGCAGCATGGCATTGCTCAACACGTCTCATGTCCTCATACTCCTCAGCAAAACGGCTTGGCAGAAAGAAAACATAGGCACATCACTGAACTGGCTCTGTCGATGTTGTTCGCAAGCCGCCTCCCTCATAAATACTGGGTTGAATCATTCTTCACAGCCAACTACCTCATCAATTTGCTTCCAACGTCCTCCCTGCAAAATGAAGATAAAAGTCCCTATCAGAAACTCTTCTCGACAAAACCAGAATACTCAGCTCTGCGTGTCTTTGGGTGTGCCTGCTTTCCTACATTAAGAGATTACACATCTACCAAGTTTGATCCTAGATCCTTACCGTGTGTTTTTCTGGGTTACAATGCCTGCTACAAAGGATATCGCTGCTTATATCCTCCTACTGGGAGAGTATATATCTCGAGGCATGTTATCTTTGATGAAGGTCAATATCCTTTTGTTGACAGATACAAGCATCTTCAGCAATCCTCCCTGTCTCCTCTCATGACTGCCTGGCATAGTAGTTTTCCCGTTGCTGAAGGATCCACAGTTGATGAACCACCTTCTGATCAACGGCCATCTTCTTCAGCTGTTCAAGCAGTACCGTTGTTCAATGAAATAGAATTTCCATCTCTGGGCAGTGCTGCTGCAGTTCCTCTGATTGCCTCATCCACTCAAGGAATATCTTCAGAATCTTCAGCAGCTCAAGGATTGTCTTCAGGATCCTCATCACATCATGATCCACCTACGACAGTTAGTGCGCCATCAGTTGTTAGGGAAGAGATGCAACCAATTTCCTCTCATCCTATGACTACAAGATCTAAAGCAGGGATTCGCAAACCGAACCCTCGCTATGCGCTACTGACATCTAAAATCTCCTATCCTGAGCCTAGAACCGTCACTGATGCCCTAAAAGATGAGAGGTGGAATGCTCCTATGACTGAAGAAATCAACAACTGTCATGCCACAGGAACTTGGTCCCTAGTTCCCTACACTAAAGGTATGCATGTCCTTGGCTGTCGATGGGTATTTAGGTCTCAGCTTAATGCTGATGGAACTCTAAAGAAAAGAAGATCACGTTTAGTAGCTAAAGGGTATGAGCAATCTGAAGGAATAGATTACCTCGACACGTACAGTCCGGTGGTCCGTACTGCAACTATCAGAACAGTTCTTCACATAGCCACAGTCCTGCAATGGGAAATCAGACAATTTGATGTTCAACACGCCTTCCTCCATGGTGATCTCAATGAAACAGTCTACATGAGACAACCAGCTGGATTTGTAGATAAAGATTACCCGGATCATGTGTGTCTTCTTCACAAGGCAATCTACGGATTGAAGCAGGCTCCTCGGGCCTGGTTTGACAAATTTAGCACCTTCCTCCTGGAATTTGGCTTCACATGCAGCTTCTCAGATCCTTCAATGTTCGTCTGCATACAAGGTGACAATATCATTATTCTCCTATTGTATGTAGATGATATGCTGGTTACAGGAAACAACTCTAAGCTTCTACAAAATCTCCTGGAAGCCCTCAATACTCAGTTCAAGATGAAAGATCTAGGTCACTTAAGCTACTTCCTTGGGATTCAAATTCAACATCACTCGGATGGCATGTTTATGTCCCAACAGAAGTATGCTGAGGATCTACTCGCGGTTGCTGCTATGTCTGATTGCAGTCCAATGCCTACTCCCCTACCTCAGGATCTCCACAGAACAACAGAGAAAGAGGAACCTTTTTCTAATCCTACCTACTTCCGCAGTCTAGCCGGCAAGTTACAATACTTGACTCTTACAAGACCTGATCTACAATTCTCAGTCAACTTTGTGTGTCAGAAAATGCACTCTCCTACGGTCTTTGACTTTCATCTCCTGAAACGGATACTTCGTTATGTCAAAGGCACAATTACAATGGGTATTTCCTTCACTCGACACACCGACTTCAAGCTCACTGCATTCAGTGACAGTGATTGGAGTGGCTGTCCCGCAACAAGCCGATCTACAGGGGGATTCTCTACCTACTTGGGGTCTAATCTTATCTCCTGGTCATCTAAGAAGCAACCTACCATTTCTAAGAGCTCAACAGAAGCTGAGTACCGGTCTCTCTCAGAAACAGCTTCAGAGATTACCTGGGTCTGTCTGGTGCTCAAAGATCTGGGAATTCCACTCCCCGCCATTCCAGTTATGCTCTGCGACAACCTCTCAGCTGTCATGCTCGCGGCAAATCCCTCCTTTCACTCTAAGACGAAGCACTTTACTCGTGATCATCACTACATCCGAGAACGTGTAGCTCTGAAAGCCATCGAAGTTCGTCACATCCCCAACAAGCTTCAGATCGCCGATATCTTCACTAAATCGCTCCCCCAGGAACCATTTCGGCGTTTACGGAGCAAACTTGGCGTGTGTCTTCCCCCCACGCAAAGTTTGAGGGGGCCTATCAGTGTGAAGCCCAGGCCCAAGACATCACTGCAACGAATGTGGAAGCCCAAGCCTATCCAACACCAAAACGATGCCGCTGCAGCTGTCTCTCTTCTCAGAAGTACCTGCGAACAAGACAAGGAAGATAAAGCAGTCAGCAAGACAGTAATGCAGACGTCCGTAAAAGCTAAAGCATGCTCACACCCAGCTCACA